>JANIJH010000005.1:4048702-4067350 GCA_024520975.1 Erythroxylum areolatum | reverse complement strand
TAACGGACCATCTCCTGACAGTTCAACTACTAGCTTAGGTTCAACCTCTTCTTCAGACACGATAGATGATGCATCATCATCATCATCAAGTGGATGTTCTTCATCAAATTCTAATGGTCCCTTGTATGAATTGTCTGAGCTCATGTCCAATCTACCCATCAAGTAAGTTACTGCTATAGATAACATACTTTGTAAGAGAGTTAATCTTCTTCTGAGTTTTGTAGCCTGATTTCATCATATCTTAAACATTTTTGTCTGATGCTTCTAAGAGCTTTTGGGATTATCATCTATAAGAGTTGATGAACGAAAAAAAGAAGAAAAAAGAAAAAGAAAAGGACAGAATCTAGACTAGACTTCGTTTTGGGGAACAAAGTTTCATGATCCTTCCTGTCGTTTGCTGTTTCTGCAGACTGAAAAAGAGTTTCTGATGTTATTTGCAGAAGAGGACTTTCCAAGTACTATGAAGGCAAGTCTCAGTCTTTCACATCTCTATCAAGAGTCACGAGTATTGAAGACCTTACCAAGAAGGAAACTCCCTACAGAAGGAAAATGAAGGGGTCCAAGAGCTGTGCGAAAGGCTTAGAAGCATACAAACCCTACACTCTTCCTACGCATACCATATCAAAGGTCTCAAAAGGCTCTCTTCCATCTATGTCATTTCCTGCTAGAAGAGGCAGCTTCTTAAACAATAATAGACCTCCAATTCCTGTGCAAAAGAAGTTCTGATCACAAAGTTTTGTTGGAAGGAATGATGTAAAACCAAATTATTTTTGTCGAGTGTGTAGATGATAGTAATATATAAGAGAGTTTTTCTTTTACATTGCAGATAATGGTAATAAGAAGCTTCATTTGATGCAGATCATACTTCAAATTTTGCTTATTCAACAACATGGAAATAATGTTGGATCTTTTTCTTTTCTTTAACATTCACCTTTCTTTACACTAGAATTCAAGAATTATAGCTCTAGGATCAATCATATGAAAGAAAAAGGGACAAGGATCATATGCAAATCTTAAATCTTTCTAGATTTCTTAACATTATCTTAGAAGTTTTTTTATATCATTCAAGTGGTAAGTTTTTCATATTCATTTTAAATCAATTCTATAAAATTTGTACATATTAAAGTAACTTTAAAAAGTTTTAGAACTTATAAAAAAATTTATTATTTTTCAATTGACTTCCTAGATTTTATCTAAAAAAATAGATATTTAATTATTTAAACTTTATTATAATCTATCAAATTACATATTCAAGTAAAATGATTGTCTAATTATCCTTAAGTAATTAATTTTAACTTTTTAAAAAGTTTTATAAAAAAATAGAAATTGTAGTATAATTATCTTAAAAGAGGAAGAAAATTTGATCTCATCAAATTATATTACATATATTAGTCTAATTACTAAAATAAAAATAGTTAACAGGACCAACTATATAGCTAGTAGAAATTTTTATTTTCAAAATCTATTTTGAAATTACTATTCTTTAACACCCACTAATCTTCAACCAAATAACTTTTCCTAGTTAGTAATACATTAAAAGCATACCGTTGTTGATGAAAATAAAGCAACCACACAAACAATGGTTGCATTCCTTGATGCACGAATAATTTTATCAACTGGGCATCTAGGGTTTGACTACCAAATTAGAAATTTTGCTTCTTCAAGGATATGTAGAAGACCCCCTTGAATGCTTTATCTCCAGTTTCCAGTCACTATCCACAAGTGCAAGTGGAATCCACTCCATGTCCATTACATTTCATGTATTATATAGTGTTTGAAGTACATATGTTGGGAATGAAAAATGTTTAAATGAGTTGTATACCACTCCATTCAACAAGAATGATCTTCATGTAAGATTATGTTCGAAAGCCTAATCGTGTAAGATTAAGTAATGTGGGACACAGGTTCAAGAGCACAGGCAAAACAAAAGGAACAAACAAAAGTTCAGTCAGAAAGATATGGACATGATGTTGTTGATCAATAATTCAATTCTTCTAAGAATCAATTCCTACCGTGGTAAATAATTCGTGGAAATAAAGATATTATGTTCTTGATGATAAAGAGTAGAGAGATTCAGATTTCTAATCTTACAAGACTCAGTTTCTAAGTCATAAATACAGATTAATTTAGGCTAGACTACTTTCAGTTGAATGAGCTGGTTCAATCAAATGAAACACCAGAGAGCTGTTTCATACGCAGCAGAAGATCAAGTAGAAAATCATAGACATGATGATGCTTCATGGAGAAAGAGCTGATCGATTGCGGATTCGGGTCGATCGTCTAACCGGAGTTGTTACTACATTCTTTACAGCTTCTCCATCTTCTTCCTCCTAGAAAACAAAAGACACCAGGAAGCAAACATGTGTTAGCCTTTGATGGTAAAAGCTAGCAAACTTAAACCTCAATCAACAGTCAAACCCTGATCTCGACAACGAAGAGTATAAAACTTGTATAGAGCTAATCCTATTCCTACTAATTGTTGATGTTTTATCTGATGCAATTAACCTACCAATGTTCAGATTCAAAGACAATTGCATTGAAGACATAAACAAAACAAGCATTCCTCGAAGATAAATGAACTGCATCACAGTTTTCCTAAATGAGAAAAAGACCACATGATTCCTGCAGACCTGTTTCTTCACTTTTTTATTCTTGTTAGTGATTCTTCCGTGTGAAGGAGAGTGTGTGGTTGAGATCTCTGAGAAATCTTTCAGGTCATGAGCTGGAACCAACTGTTGAGCCTTACTACCCGTTTGCTTCTCCAAAGAGACAGAATAGCTGCTCACTTCACTCTCAATCATTCTGTTTTTCATTGGATGGCTCCATAGGGTGCTGCTCATTTCTTCCACCTCAAATTCACCTAGCAACTGAACTGAGGGTGCACGGACTTGGGACATCTCTTTAGAATCTTCTTCCATTGAATTGATCAAAGACCTTGAAATTGGCATCGATAAAGGATGTTCATTCTGTCGATGGTCTTCTTTAACATGCTCTGAAAGTGAAATGCCTTTCTCTGACATCACTGGCTCAAGAACTGGAGTAGCTTCATCATCCACAGCATGTCTCTTCCTCTTGAAGTGGAAAACCAACAAAGCCAACAATGGAATTATTGAACACAATATCGAAAACCCAACAACAGCTTTTGTAAGCCGTTTCTCTTGACTCCCTTCAGCTTCATCAATTTGAAACTCGTAGTCTTTATATTCATTGGTGATACTGCCTGTTGCAGCCAACTCACTTGCAACCTCATTTTCACTTTCGTGAGTATCAGTAAAACTGGATTCCAGACCTTCCCTAATAACTCCATCAACCATGAATGATGTTTCAAAGGCTTGAACAGCTTCTGTCACTGGAAATTCAGATTCCAGTTCACACTTATCAGCAAGTTTTTCTGTTTTCGCCATTCCAAGAATGGTGGCTCCACTTTCTTCAAATTGCTCTGTGATATCACCTAGATTATCAACTACTTCCCCATCTTCATGTTCTTTAATCTCCTGAGAAACAATTCCTCTGCATTCAACACTTTCTTCAAATTCATCTATTCCTGTCATTTCATTCAACTTGCCACTATTATCTACTCCTCCCACCATAACATTTTCTATTGCATCTTCTTCCCTATTTCCTTCATGATCTGCATAAACCAGAAAATTTCCTTCTCTTCCATTGAAGAAGTAGTCTGAAACCTCAAGGTCCTTCACAAATCCATGTACATGATCATAAACCATGTGGTAACCATCCTTGAAACCAGAAACTACTCGTACAACTCGTGAAGGTGTAGGAGAATTCATTGAAGAAATGTATGAAGTGGACATCACAAAGACAGCCACCATAAGCAAAAATTTCAGTACCCCTTTGAAATCCCAACCTTTCTCAATCTCAACATCTTCAAACTCGTCGTCGCTACCATCACTGTCTCCACTTTCTTCACTCACTTCTTCTTCTGGATAACTATTATCCAAAGAACCAGGATAACTGCTCACATCTCCATAAACATTCATGCTTTCTTTGGACTCAAATGAACCGATTTCACCATTACTTACACGTTCATTAGCTTCTTCCAATTCATCTTCCTTTTGAACGAAAATCTCCCGTCGCCTGTTAGGCTTATAGCGGAGGAATGTAGGTCTTGGACAAAGATACTTATTTGTCAATGGGTCATAAGGCCTCGATGACATGTCATCAACTGGAGCATTTTCATCATCTTCACCAAATTCAGCACTCAAACTGCTCCTTGTGTCCACATCTGGGCTCTCTTGATGATGCGTTTCATGGGACTCGTTCCTTTCGGCCAAAATCTTCTTCCTTGGAGGGTTGGCTTTTGAAGCTGCAGAAATGGCTATCGTCAACTATCAATATACACTAAAACAAAAAAGCAACCTTCTCTGTAAATTATGAGAATTCAATCGTTGCTTGCTTGAACAAATAAAACTTGAAGAACCTTCTAACTAGATTCTGATCTTAAGCTCTAATCATTGTTTGCTCGAACAACTAAATACAATCTAAGGAACCCTTTCACTAGATTGTGATCTTCTCGTCTTTATTGAAGATCAAGCAAGAAAACCTAAGAATCAAACCAAAGAATTACCTTTTGGTACTGAAAGCGAAGAAGGTTTGACCTCTGGCGGCGATGATGAACCCAATTTTTTAGACCATTCCATTTCGTCACTTCGAGTGGACAAGCTCTACACAGGCAAAATTTCCCTGATAATCGCTTTCTTTTTCCGCTTCTCGTGTTTTGGAGGCTAAAATGAGTAAACGAACGGAGTGACCGTTGGGATACTCATATCTCAAATTTAAATTACAGGCGGCCCTTTTCGACCGTTGGAGTACCAAGCATGTAACGGTCATATTTAGAACCGGTCCTTTTTTCAACTGTTGAGAACACACCATTATTTTCTTTTCTTTTCTTTTCTTTTTTTTTATTTAAAGGAAAATACCAGAACAAATTACAAAGCAATTCTAGGGAAACAGATCCCCGACTGATCCTCGAAGAGAAAATGTTGACACCCAGAAGGTGCAGTATCAAAGAAAAAAATAACCCCAACAGTGAAGCGGCCCGCTTGAGAGGCCAACCAGTCGACACATCTGTTGCTTTCTCGATAGACGCGCCGATAAACAACAGACCAATTCTGTGAAAGTAGCTCGTGGATGCCCATAATTATAGGGTTGGCGACCTGGGTCCGGTGAGCGGCGGAGGTGAGCAGATTATGCACTGCAAGCAAGTCCACCTCCAACTCGATGCGGCGGAAGCCGAGGCGTCAGGCAAAAGAGAGACCTGTGAAAACTCTCCAAAGTTCAGCAGACATCGGAGTACACCATCCTAAGTTCTGAGTGAAGCCTCCAAGTCAGTTGCCATCACTATCACGGAGGAGGCCACCAGTTGTAGCTCCTATTTGGTATTTTATTTTGGGACCAGCCTATAAGCCTATACCAATTCTGTTCCATACGGATGAGATCATATAGAACAGAATTAGTACAGGATTATGAGTATAAAGAGTTTGACCCTTTTTATTTTAGTCATCTTGTACTCAATCTTAGGTGTCAGTCAAATCCTTGTGAACGAACAGGATAAAATATTAATAGATTACATTTATACTATTAACGATTAAGTTACAATATAGGATAGTAACGATTAAAAAATCAGGTCCAATTCAACTAAAATCGAACTTAAGAAGCTAAATTTGATTTGATCAAGTTTGAGCTCAACTTAAAATAAGTTCAAAATATTATGGTGTATATTACCTCAAATATATTTCTATACGTATATTTTTGGATTGGATTCATATTAATAAATCCTAAAATTTGTTCTAGTAAATTGATTTGAGCCTTTTGTGTATATCAAAAGTACTTATCTGGTCTTGATTAAGTTTGGATTTGAATTTATCAAATCTTTTTCAAAATTTCATTAAAAAATACTAAACTTTTTGTTACATTTCAATTTAAGTTCAATTTTGTAACAAAGTGATTTATGACATTTTAAAATGTAAGATCGAAACTATGATATTATAATATTTAACTTTAAAAAGTGTTAAATTACATAAAGGTCTAACATATTTAACCACATTTCACAATCAAATCCTATTATTAGAACCAAAAATTAAATAAGTATTCAAATATACAAAATTAGAAAAAAATTCTTAATATTAAACCAAATTGTTTTATACATTTGTATTAAAATTTGTAATATTGGGTCCAAAGTAGCCTGAGTACATACAAGCCCAAATAAGATTACATCCTAAAATTAATTGATAATAGGAAGAGTGTAGGAGGAGTAATTCACTAGACTTATATGCATGTTCATATATCATTTTCATGTGGGACAAACTCTCACTTGTATTTCAACATGTCCTCTTCGCATGTGGGCTAATTTAAGGCCCAATACGTAACACAGTCTATCGTGTCGAAGTGGTGACGACTAACTAAAAAGCAACCTTCTCTGATATCATATTAAATTTTGTAAGATTGAGCCCAAATAAACTGAGTACTTACAAATTCAAATAAAGTTTCATTTTAAAACCAATTGATAATAGAAAGAATAATTCACTGGACTTATATGCATGTTCAAGATCATATATTCTTTCCATGTGGGGCAAACTCCTATTTATATTTTAACAATTTGTCTCTTGTGGTTTCCAGAAAGGCAATAATTAATCTATACTGCCCTCTTCATATTGGGTGGTCCAAACATGCTAATCACTAAACTTATCATATAATAATGAGGATACCAAATGTTAGATTGAAAACTAAGTTGGAACATTAAGGACAAGGAGTGTGTTAGGGTAGTGATTAAAGAATAGTGTAAAGCTCTACTTTGTGCTTGGCACATGAGAAGCCAACCTTAGCTTAACTAATAAACCATAATTCACCCCATCTTTGGTGTATTGTTTCTCCGAGAATTCCAATAATGTCTCATCCTCTCCATGCTCAAGGCCACTTTCCAAGATGGGTCAAATAGTTTCTTTTTGAAAGTTTTCCTTCCAAAGAAACATAGCAATTGCATTGGATTAGTGTTAATTACAAGAAATGGGAAATTGCAATAGTGATTAGTGTAGGATTTGACCAACAAATTACACTTTCAAACCATGTTTTTAAGCAAATCCACACACACCCTTATCTTAAAAAAACCAAAGTTCCAAACTCCAACGGATAGCAACCATAGTTAGATTTCCACCAGCTAAGGGAAGATAGATAAGGTTAAGTAACATGGAGGCCTTAATCATACATTTAAAAATTAATTAAAATAAGTGTATAGTTCATATTTTATACTTTTAAGTATGATTAAGGTGACGAAAGCATTGTCACTTGTTCAAATAAATTACAATTCCGTCGTCTCGGAAGAATATATTTATAATAACAATTGTTCGGGAAAATAAATTAGTTATGTTTGGATCTTAAGAGACATTAATTTTTTTAATCTTGTTTAGTGATTAGCAAGTTTAGTGATTAGCAACGTCTCTTTTCATATGTCCACACTAGAGTTGGCCTCTCTTGTCATTTGAAAATTTGAATCGTACTAAGTATCTATTAAATTAATTTAATCGTTGAGAGCATAAAAAAAAAAATAAACTAATACAGGATTAAGAAAATACTTAGCATAATACAACACAAACAACATTCCTTACATTGGCTGTATAGGGTCAGGGCTCTGTTGTGATTACAAGTACAGAAGAAGGGCAATGTTGGGATCGTAAAATTTTGTCTGCGACAAAACTCAGGACCCTATCCTCACGAACTACGAAGTGCCCATGCTGATGATGTATTGAGTACGCAACAGGAATGCGTTGATACCTAAACTGCCCCTCAATCATTACACTTTTTACCACTCCAGATTTCGATTTAGATAGTTATGGACGCCATGTGACTATGCGAGGAACAGGCAGAGAAGCAAGAGGATGAGATGACGATGATGATGCTCCAAAAGGGTCACAGCTTTTGAGGGAGAGATTCCCTAAAGCACCCCAAAGCCAAGTCTATCACATCAAACTCCAATCATTGATGATAAGAAACTTAAGATCCAAACTACCAACCATGGCCTTCCCTCCATTGTTGTTTTAGTTCAAATTCACACGTGTGGGACTTATTTTTCTACATGATATGCTCATTTGATTGTCACCTTTGGAATGGTAGAAAAAATGAAAAAAAAAAGTTAAGGAAAGGTTTGTATTGGACCTTCCTAAATTTTACGTATTAGTGAAATTTATAATAGTATTATTATTGTTCTTTTAAGAATTTAGTTAAAATATTTAAGGCATTAATCTAAATAACAATTTATTAAATTTGAAGGAATTATAGTTATGTGATGTTTTTGTCCAATTTCTTTTTACTGTTTTTAAGAAGCCATTGAAGCTTTCACCTACAAGATGGCAACTACTAACTAGATGGCTCAAGAATTAGGAAATGGATCTTAGTTAACATTGATTTGCAAATGAAAAGGCTTTGATTTGGTTGGTAAAACATGATTAATCAGGGGTGTAGGAAAAATAATTTACACCAAAGAAAGTAAGAAAACCCTTTTGGAGAATCATCATAGAGGAGGCAGTCTCATAATCATTCCATTCAAACCCCACTTCCATGGAAGATCTTAAAGCTTTTAGAAACACAATTCTTCATCAACTTGGGGACATGAGCGTTGCATTCTAATACTGCTGATGCTGTTCCTTGATGCCATAATTTCATCCAGTGAAAGCCTCTTCTTTGGCCCTGGTTCTGGCCTTTGCTTTGGGGCACTGTGAGACCTCAATTTAGCATTGAAGGATTGTGTGTTTGCCATGTAGTTAGGGAAGCCTGAGTAAGGCCTGAAATAGCTGTCCCCACAGACACTCTTTATCGGCGTAATGGGAGCGTAAGATCGGGTGGAATTCACAATTCTAGGGGTGCTTTGTGCGGTAGAGAACCTACATTCATCGCTGGCGAAATGCCAGTCAAAATCTTGGGGGTTTTTGCAATCGGGTATGGAGATTCGAGCAGGAACTGGACATGGAAGAGGTGATGACATTCCATGGTAAGGAACATCTTCACCGCATTCTGATAATGCAGTTGTGAATCTACGAGATCTTGATCTTGGCTTGTACGTGTCGATTTCGACTATTTTTGGGCTGTCATCAAATGCAGACATTTCATAAGATGCAGATAGCCTCTTGCTGCCGTGTAGGTCGCTTCTTGCATCATCAAATCTTTCCTGAGAACCACAAGAACAGCACGGCTATTGGCTAAGAACCACATTACATACAAGAAAAAGTAAACCATTTACAAGAATCAATTTCGGTTTCTTACCACGGATCTTCGATGCCGGTTTTCGGATTGAAATCTACTTTCTCTGCAAACGGATCGACGAGCACGTTGGGATCGAACTGCATTTTGAGCCCTTATAAGAGCTTGCATACTATGAAGAGTTGCAGCAGCCCGTTTTCGAACTAAATAGCCTCTAACTAGTGCCTGTATTTTAACAAGCCCTTTCAATGCCCGAAGAGCCTTTCGAGCCTGAGATAGTTAAACAAAGTCAAACTAATTAGAACCACGAACACGAGGCATAATAGCACATCAAAATACACGTCACTGTTATATCTGCAGAACAAAAAGTTACAGGTAATGAAACCTTGTTGAGGATGTAACAGACAAGTAACAAAAGGGCAGTTTCAAATTCAAATTTTCAGACAGGAGAAGGAACCAAATCATTGGATAAGTCAGAAGCAAAGTTGAAAAATATGTAAACCTAACATGGACCATCTAGAAATCATTCCAACTGCTGAAGATGTTCCTCTTTATCACATGGCAGCAGACATTTAAAAGTGAGATTTTTAAGAAAGGAGAAGCACTTCCAAAGATCCAAGTGCAAATCACCGTCAAAAGTAACCAAACCCAACACTGTTCCATTTTACTTTGTCTTTGTAGCTTTTGATGACAGACAGCAGAAGTAGGGACTAGGAGAAACATATGTTCACCACTGCAACTGTTGTCTCAAGATACAGAGCAAAACTGGCAAATCTGGAAACAACTTTTATTTGCAACAAGAAAAGAGCACATGAATCTAAGAAACAAAAGAGAAGAATCTGTCGAATGTTATTAATTAGCGTAAACAAAAGTATTTATAGATCAAAGCAAAATTTAAACTTTTAACGTACCAGATAACCTCTAAACACTGCTTGAATTTTGACAGCAGCCAACCTCTCCCGCTCTTCACCCAACAATGCCCCCCTGCCCTGCGTAGTTAACTTCACGACCGCCACTGCAGCCCGTGCAGCGGCCACCGCCGCATCGGCTGCCGCAGCTGTGGCGGCGGCAACCGCAATGGCGTGCTTGCTCTGCTCCTTTTCTGACTCGGAAAGATAGGATCTGAGCCAGTCAGCATCTTTTTTGGCCGAAAGATTCAACGGAATCTTTTGAATTGGATTACTATCCCTTACTGATTTGCCAAAGCTCCACCTTTTGTTCTCTTTTCTATCACTTGACACTGAGCTTGAAGTTTCGATTTTCTTTTTCTCTTTCTCCTTATCGCTTTTCATCCCCAACAAGCCCTTAAACCACCTTGTAGCTTTGCCCATTTCTATCAATCAATATATCTACAACTTCAAACTAGAGACAAAAACTAGAGCACCAACAGTTCTAAAAACAGGAAGAATGTATCAAGATCAACTCATTATATATACTATGGTGTTTAACAAGCTTTTCAAAGTGGAAGCTTATTGCATTCTACAATTATGAAGTGGGAAAACAAGATAAAGCAACAATGTGAAGCACTGAATCAGAGCAGCAAACCGCCTTTTTACTCTGTTTTGAAGTACTAAAACCTGAACAGAAGAAGCAAAAGATCTCAAAGAACTAGTTTCGGGAGATAGAGAGAGGGAATGCAAGCAAACAAAATATTTGTTTCAAAAAACTGAAAACAAGAAACCGAAGTGTGGGGTTATAGAGGAAGCGGATAGAGAAAGAGGAACTGCAAGATCTTCAGAATCTTTACAGGTTGCAAGCAGAGAAGTGAAGTGACCAGAGTGGTTTAAGCATCAAAAACCTTAAAAAATTTTGGATAAAGATCAGTTTTTTTTTTTTCTTTCATGAAAGGAAAACCTGACACAACCTCGTGAAGAACTGCATTACAGGACAAAAAGACGTCACAGAAAGACACAGACGGTATAGTTCCAGGAAGAACCAATTTAAATATGAGATTCAAAAGAATTCACCGTGCATACACAAACAAGAATCAGAAGACATAAAATGCATAAAATGTGAAAATTTCGATAATGAAAAGTAGAAACATAAAATATGAAAGCAACCCACCGCCTCAAATTTAAAAGGAGCGCCGAATTTAGCTTAACTTACAAAAGAAAAAAACACCACTAACTTGAAAATTTTCTCACCCTTTCACTAGAAAATCTGCACTCCCTTTTTCTCTGTCTGGCACAGTCACACACACTTTCTTTCTGGAGCAACGTGTAGTGTATATACCCACTGACCGTCCGTGTATTTATTAAATTTTATACACTCAAGTCTTTGCAAACTCTTTGAGTATATCTCTGCTTCTCTCTTGGATTCTAAGACCAAAATGAACCCAAGAACACTCTTTCCCTCTGCCCACTAAAAGTACTGGAAGAAGGCATTTAAGGCTAAAAACAATGCTGGTAAAGTTTGGTGCTTTTTATAGCTTCTCTTTGTCCCAAAGAATAAGCCAAAAAGAAAAAGCTGAGACTTATCTTTCACTGACGATGGGGTTAGAGAAGATTTGTGACTCAGTGTCTATATATGCTCGTTGATTCCGCAGAGGAAATCTTTCAGTTTTTGGAGATTCAAATCAGAAAGGATCCTTTCTCAATGTGGCTTTGACTGTGGACAATTTGAATCCTTTTTGGTAAATAAAAGACAATGATGGCCATTAAGAAGAGAGAGACAGAGAGAGACAAGGCATTAAAAGAAGAAAAGATAGGATTTTTAAAGGCAATCAATTCCATTGTTCTTGGGATGTTGAATCTGTAGAGACTACTGTTAAAATTTCCCATCAATTCATTTCAATTTTGAACCATGGCATGAACAGAAAATTCAGAAACTTGGCATGGCTTCCCTTTTGAAACCGTACATTAACTCACCTTCTTCCTACTTAATGGCTACTACCAGAACATAAACAGTACATTTCTTTTTCTGGTAGAAACTTTAATTCATGAACATGAAGTACAAGGTACTCTAGCGTCTAAATTTAAGGATCTTGAATGATATATGAGTAATATATGTGCAGTCCTGCTATATTTTTCAGATCAAATTATTGCATGTGAATATAAATTAGTTATCAAAAATATTTGCAATTCTTTGACACCAGCTTGGAAGCAGGTCAACTGGTTCCCTAGACAAAGAGAAATTATCTATTGAGCAGGCCCGTCCTACGCTCTTGGGTCCAATGGCTTTAGTTTGTAAATCCTTATATGAAATAGTCTACCAGAATGTTTGGTTTATAAAATAGATAAGGAATATAATAAATAAAAAATATAATCTATTAGGTGTTTTTTAGTTTAGTTTATTTTTAAATTTTTCTAATAATAATTTAATGTCCATGTTTGTAATAATTAATAAAAAGATCAAAATATTAATCTCCGCTAACTACGTCGTCATCGTCGACATTATTATTATTGTTATTGTTGTTGTTGTTGTTATTGTTATTGTCGTCGTCGTCGTTATTGTTGTTGTTATTTTTGTTGATTTTGTTGTTATAACTAAGTAATTATATGGATTCTTTAAGGAAGTTTTTGTCCAATATGTTCCTCATTTTATTGCCAACCATTTGGAATAGATATAGGTAGGGAGTGAAGAGTTTACTTATTCCCCAATTTAAGGAATAAAGTAAACCCTTAGATTATATATTTTGTATGTTTTCTTCAATCAAATAAGGGAATGATCTAGTATTAAAAATAGATCATGAATGAAATAGTGATTCCAGACAACCAAATACCTTGTAAAGATAATGTTTTAGAAATTGGTCCGAGAGTTAAATTGGTAAAATAAGATATATAAGATTTAAAATATTTAACTGATATTAAACTGTCAAAAAATCAGTTAAATATTAAATACAAATAAAGATTTATTGATTTATTTTGGTTTTAAAATAATTAGTTTATAAAAAACTGACTAATTAATTAATATCAGTTGTTAAAAACAAGGGTTATTATATTAAATTAAACTGAAAAATTAAAGGTTGAATTAGAGAGTTGGTAAGTTAAAGATTTTCACTAATAAATTGACATAATCGGTTTAGTTTTTAAATCACTTATTAGGAAAAGCAAATAATTTCATGTATTTCTAAACAACTCTTATGCTCTCTTTCAATGAACAAATTGCTCATGATCCAATAAAAGGATAGTGTTGTATTGTAATAGGTGCCCACCATGTTCTATGGAGCAAAATGTCTCCCTATCAAACAAGTTTATAATTATCGACTAATGGTGACGGAGATGATGATACTTCGTTTGATGTGCAATCTTACAAAAAAGGATAAGATCAGGATTATAATGATGAGGGACAAATTAAAGGTCGCTAATATCATTGCCAAATTAAGATAGATAAGCCTTCGGTGTTTTGGTAATGTTAAGAAGAGACATTCAAACGCTTTGTGAAAAGATGCAAAAGGATCATATTTAACAATTGTAAAAGAAAATATGGAAGTCTAAGAAGAATTAGGAGAAAGTGATAAAAAATGATATGGCAATGTTCAAACTTGCTAAGAACATTACCTACAATCGAAAACTTTGGTGTGTTAGGATTCAGGTAAAGAATCATCCGTAAAGAGATTATCGTAGTTCTCTTTAATCCCTTAACTCTTGTCTTTATGTTCTTATCATCTTTATCCCTGTCATTATTATTATTATTATTATTATTGTATTTAAAAAATCATTTTAAAACCATTTTGTTTTTGTTATCATTTTATTTAGTATTTTTCATCGCTACTATTTATTTATTCTTTATTCTATATATATATATATAAATATATACCCTTCCTACTTCATGTGAATCATTTGAAAACAACTTCTTAATTAATTAAGAGTAAGATTACGTACTATTAGACTTCTCTAAATTTTACTTCAGTAAAATTTATATCGAGTATTATTGTTGATATATTGTAATCGGTGTGAATCCACTTGTTTAACTAACGTGTTGAGCATTTGAATTTATTTACTACCAAGGTATATTATTGAAAATTTATAAGTAGATTTGTTCCATATTAAAATTTTAAAATATAATATTTTATTTTCAGGCTGATATATGATTTTTAATGCATATTTAAATTTATAAAATTTAACATGTTATTAAAATTCAATTTCTCTCGTCATCTTTGATTTTTAAAAATTATTTAAGACGTAATGTGTTTTTCCTCTTTGTCATGAAAACCTTTTTTTAAAATATTTTAAAAATATTATATGATATATTAAATAGATAAATAAATCAAAAATAGAAAATCCATAAAAGGTGAAAAGTTTATTTTTCTTTGTATGATCCAATCAATGTCCATATGATCTCACGTAGGCTTGCTCCTAAGGAAATGCTGATTGATGCTTCTGAAAGTCCATACGGTCAGTCTTCCTTTGAATTAATTCTTCTTCATTACTCCTTTAAATTTAATTTTAAGTAATTAATTTATTCAATAAATTATTGATAAATATAATTGAATTCGTTACTTTCTATTAAACTGTAATTAATCAAATAATTTATTAATAAATTTATTTTTTAGACCCCAATTTTTGAAACATCGAGTTTTGTAAATGCAAATGATTATAATTATAATTTGAATAGTTTTAATTTTCAATTCAGTTTATTTTAATAACTACTTTTATTAAAAATTAATTGATTTATTAAATAACTAGTTTTATAAACTATAATCTACAATTTTTTTTATTTGAGAGTCTCCTTATTCGACTTTAATCTCTTTAGTAAAAAACATCATCTCCTTCTTTAATTCTATTTTAAGATTTTATTTAATTTTATTGTATATCAAATTTATCGTACTCTAATATATGTTAAAATTTTAAATTTTATTAGTTTAATTTTAGGTTTAATTTTTAAAATATTATTATTAAAACAATTTAAAATATTATTAGTAAAAAAATTTCTCTTAAATTTTTAATATTTTTAATATGTAATAGTTTAATTATAGGTTTAATTTTTAAAACATTATTATTATTATTAAAAAATTCTCTTAATTTTTTAATACCAACTTTTAGTTTTAACCCAAGATTAACATTTTTTTTTGGTCACCCGCAAGATGTTTTAGAAGAATCCTAATTATAAAAAAATATTTTTAAACTATTAATACTCGAACTATTCTTTGCTCAAATTAAATAATTTTCTTGTGAAAAATAAAACTTTAGCCTTAAGTTTTAAGCCCCTTGTAAACTTCCCGGCGAGTTGAGATTAACATTGTCATTAAAAGAAAGAAGAAGAAGAATAATTGTAGCATCTGATTCTATAGTCTCTAGCGGTGCACATCCAGACAGCTGACACCAACCTGTACAAATGTCGGCTCCAGCAGCTTTTAAACATGCGCGTATTCACATGTAAAGCCCATAGCTTCACACGACTTTATGTTGGTTAGAGTAAGGGCTGTCAAACAAGTTTTGATTGATTCTCGACTTTATTAATTATAATTCATTAAATATTATTTTAAAATAATTTTAAATTTATAACAATTTCAATTGATTTAAGTCATTTAAATCGAATTAATCTAATTTTTTAGAAATTTAAGTTTAATTTAGAACATAAAATTACTTTTGGATTTTTAATTTCTAAATCAATTAATCAGCTCAAAATATAAATTTACATCATTACTTGGAATATACGTTATACAATCATAATTCCATATAAGGAAACGAGCATGTATCTTAACTTCCAAGTCATTTTAGTAATTAGTGTGGGAGTGATAATAGCATGCGGAAACAAAGCTTAAACACATCCTAACCTTTCTAAAATTATTCTGGCTTTGAGTTAAAAGATGGTTTTTCGCAAGCGATTGAGAGTCAAGTGAATGAGAATTCACTTGATTTCATGGTTTTTAGATATGAATATTTCTTTTTAATAATAGAAAAACACATAATTGTTGTGAAATTTGCAACAGGCCTATGGGCCTTACATTAGAAGAAAAGTTAGACCACATATAAGCCCAAGTGAGATTTCATTCTAAAATCAATTGGCAATAGGTGGAGTAGCCCATTAGGCTTATATATTAGTCTTCTTTCTCCTCCTTTTCTAATATAGGACATTCACATGTAAGTATTATCCCCTCAAGTGTAACTAAAACTGGACATCTAGTTGTTACTTGAAATAAACACAATGGCAACCGGATCGGACCGCTGGGACTGGACATCCAGATGAACAACCAAAAAATTAATAATCCGGACAAAACCTGATCTAATATCATGTGAAATTTGCAATAGACATACGGGCTCTCCACGAGAAGAAAAAGTTATATCACACACAATACCAAGCGAGGTTCTATTTTAAAACCAACTGGTAATAGGTGGAGTAGTCCACTAAATTTATATGTTAGTTTTTTTTTCATTTTTTAATATAAGATACTCACATGTCGGTATTATCAACAATTGTTATCTTTTCAAGTGTGTACTTAAAATTTTTATTTAATAATCCAAATTATTTATTTCAAATCACTTACAATTAAGTAAAATTTGTACTGATATACAAAATTTGAAAAGATCTAATGGTACACAACTTTACCCTTATTTCAAATAACTTAATATATAAAATAATAATTAAAATATAAACAATAAATTGTTTATACACTTTTTTGAATGTGTATTGAACAAATTACTCATTGCATATAAATAATGTGTTGAATTAGAGACAATTTAATCGTCTAGTGAAGACAAAAGAGGAAACCTATAAAGAGTAAGGACTCCTAATCTAAAATGGACATAAAAATCCTTTTTCGGAGCATATAAAAGCAAATTTGTTGAATTTGCATATCGGTCCCTGACATCTTGGTAAATGTTTTAAAGCCCCAAATTCCTAAAAAAACTACACAAAGATCGCCACAGGTGCAATAAAATATCACTCGAGAAAAATCAACCCCCCCAGTCTCCACCAGGACCCTCTTTCTCTAGATACACCCCACACAACTCGCTCCCTTCTCTCTCTCGCTAGTTTTTTTAATATTTAATTTAAGTTTTCCCGATTCAATTCGGGTTTGTAATATTTGCTTTTGGGGTTTAATTGGATTTCGGATCTGTTGTCTTTTTTTTTTTGGCGTGTTTTTTCTTTGATTTCTAGGGTTAGCTAAATCATTGATC
The DNA here is from genome assembly GCA_024520975.1 of Erythroxylum areolatum. Taxonomy (NCBI): domain Eukaryota; kingdom Viridiplantae; phylum Streptophyta; class Magnoliopsida; order Malpighiales; family Erythroxylaceae; genus Erythroxylum; species Erythroxylum areolatum. Next base: position 4,050,077 of record JANIJH010000005.1, on the reverse strand, counting down.
TCCTTGCTCATTGCCGTGTTTTCTCAGAGAAAGTTTCGCACTTTTTGTTTGTTCTGTTCAATTGGAAATTTGGGTCGTTTTTTGTTTCTGAGTTTAAGGGGTTTTAGATTGACCTTGTCGCCCGAACTCTCGAGTTTTTCGTTTATCGTGCTCTGAACATCGGATTTGGGTTTTGGTTTTGTCGATTGGCGTCTTGGAGTTCTGTGATTTGTTTCCTTTAATGGCTACCGAGATTGTGAGTCCAGAGGGGTTGAGTGGATCAGCGCCACCGCCGAAGCAATTTGGCGTTACGAAGCCGATATCGGTGGCGGGGCCCACTGAGGTAGATGCTCAAAGGAGCCGTGAATTGGAAAAGGTATTTAGGGTATTTTTGAAAAATACTGGGTCTTTTTGGTAGTGATTGTTGTGTTTAGGGTATTGAGAATCTGATATTTAATTGTATTTTTGTTTTCATTGGAAGTTTCTGGTTGATTCTGGGCTTTACGAGAGCGAAGAAGAAGCGACAAAGAGGGAGGAGGTTTTGGGTCGGATTAGACAGGTAATCTGTTGATATTTTGTAATTACAGTTCGATTCTTTTCGTGATGAGAATTTTGACTTGGTGGTGTACCTTTCGTTGACTTTTTTCGTTTTTGGATTCATAGCGAGCATTGCAATTTAGTTGTCGGTGTTAGCTTGTGTGAATGTTGGATGCCTGTTCAATATAATGTTACAAAATGCTGTATTCTTGTCTATACAATGTTTGTAGACAGTATCCTACTTTCTGATCTATGGTTATTTAGTTGAGTTGTTATAGGAGCTTTTTATTTAGTGTTCATTGTTGAAAACGCCTGTAGAGTGATGAGGGAGTTATAACCCCATTATGTTAAAATAAAACCAAATTCGGGCAAGTAGAGATATACGATTTTGATAGTTTGGAGTGGCAATTGTGGTTCTATGTTGTAAAAGAAGGGTTTGGGGGGAGAACTCAGCACTAGATTCTGCAAACTAGTCATTTGTTATTGTTGTTCACTCATTATGGAATCTGCTGTATCATAATGCTAAATCCCTAATCTCTACCATCATTTCTGCATCTTAGTATATAAAGGAGACATCCAATGTAAGACGGATATGGCCGCTATATATATGTGAGTAACAGAAGAAAGATGTAGACAGGATTTGATGTTGTGCAATAATCCATGAAACTAACATCCAGATATGGTGATGTTTGCCACCATTTTACAATATGCAGGTCATGCATTGTGTGAGCTATCACATGCCACATAAATGAAATGCAAATGATATACATAGTGAAAGTACTGTGATAAAAGGTGGGAAAAGGATGATTAAAGAAATAAGAAATAGGTGTTTGATGGAAGATAGTTTCAATTAATAAGT
>JANIJH010000005.1:4017366-4048602 GCA_024520975.1 Erythroxylum areolatum | reverse complement strand
AGTGGAACTGATCATTGTCACGTGTTCGTTTACATTTTCTTCTTGAATAGACACGTAATGGCTTGAGTGTTGTATCATACTGCCACAGCAATAAAATATTAGGATTAGAAACAGTTCATCGTTGACCAATTTCAGTGATAAACTAGAAGCAAAACTTCCCTATCTATAATAGTTTGTTTATCTTAATGCTGTCGAAAGTGGCAATTCAATTGTAAACATCCATCGTCTGTGTCTACTTAATATTGCTAAAACCTTACGATCTAGTCTCTGAGCTCTTTGATGCTCTTTTCATACGAGTCATTTATGTGCTTCCCCTGTCCATGGGTGTTGATTTATCTTAATTATTTCCTTTGTACGTTTTGGTTATATCTATTGTTCTTGTGATTACTTTTCATTTTTTTGGCACCTTTGGTCGCTAGATTAAAGTTCTAACAACAATTCCATTCCTTCCTTAGATTGTGAAAGATTGGGTGAAGCAGCTTACACACCTAAGAGGGTACACAGATCAGATGGTGGAGAATGCAAATGCCTTAATTTTTACTTTTGGTTCTTATCACCTCGGGGTATGCTTATTTCCTGTATTTTCAGTTACCAGATTTCACTTTGATGTCATTAATGCTTTACACAATAATTTGATGTTTGTTAAAATTGAAATGGTTACACTAATTATGCCAAGTATTTGTCTTCGGCCTATTTGGTTTCTCATTTCGGTATAATAGCTCCCATCTGCAATTTCTTGGTGGTGTCTGAGTCTGCTAATTTTGAGTTCGATAGGTACATGGTCCTGGAGCTGACATCGACACACTATGTGTTGGACCATCATATGTCAATCGGGAGGTAAATAATGGCTAGCAAATTAAGTTACCGATAATACAATCCTTGTTATCGTTGGCATTATAAAGCTAAATTTTTGCTGTCTTTACAGGAGGATTTTTTCTTTGTATTGCACAATATACTAGCAGAAATGGAGGAAATCACTGAATTACAGCCAGTTCCAGATGCTCATGTTCCTGTGATGAAATTCAAGTTTGATGGAATATCAATTGACCTTCTCTATGCAAGTATTTCTCTTTTGGTGGTACCTGAAGTAAGTCATTATCAAATTCATGAATAATTTTGATCAAGTTCTTCAAAGTTATCAACAGGGTTCTCTCTTTCAGACTTGGAAATCAATTTCTCAGACAAGATGTTTGAAAAGTTCTCTCTTGCAGCAATCTTATGTTCGCTTTCAGATCTCTTAAAACACATTAATTTACTATTATGCTGCATGCTGTGTGTTGTTTTCATTTGTCGTATAACACTAGATCCCTTCCTTATCTCTGGTGATCTTGTGGAGTATAGTTTATGTTTGGCAATGATTTCATGTAGAAGCTTATGTGCTTGTGTTTTTAGTTTTTCTTTTTAATTACATCTTGAAGATGTAATTTGATTAAAATCTTCATCTATTGCTTGGAAAAAATTTTAAGTTTCTCCAATTTGTTCACAGGATTTGGACATTTCCAACGTGTCTGTTCTATATGAAGTTGATGAGCCTACTGTACGAAGTCTTAATGGCTGCAGGGTTGCTGATCAAATTCTTAAGCTGGTTCCAAATGTTGAGGTGAAATGCTATGCTTGATATTTAGCAGTTGATTTATTTCTTTTTAGTGCCTTTCGAAGTATGAATTTTGGTTTTCTGGATCCATTTTGTGAATCTAGATTTCTCTTTCTTTGTAGCACTTCCGCACAACCCTTCGATGTGTGAAGTTTTGGGCTAAAAGACGCGGTGTTTATTCTAACGTGAGTGATCCAAATTTATCTAGCCCCCTTCTCCCTTTCCTTCACTTCAAATTGCTTTCCAAAGTTGTGCCATTTCTGATTTGTCCTTGTTCCCCCCTTTCACTCTGTGCAGGTGACTGGATTCCTTGGTGGTGTGAATTGGGCTCTTCTTGTTGCTAGAGTATGCCAGCTTTATCCTAATGCCATTCCTAGCATGCTGGTGTCGAGATTCTTCAGGGTTTATACACAGTGGCGATGGCCAAACCCTGTGATGCTGTGCCCCATTGAGGAGGATGAACTTGGATTTTCTGTCTGGGATCCTCGAAAAAACCCTCGTGACCGCACTCATCATATGCCAATTATAACACCTGCTTATCCATGCATGAATTCTAGCTATAACGTGTCAACAAGTACCCTACGGGTTATGATGGAGCAGTTCCAGTATGGCAACAATATTTGTCAGGAGATAGAATTGAATAAATCTCTGTGGAGTACTCTGTTCGAGCCGTACTTGTTCTTCGAAAGCTACCGAAACTATTTACAGGTTGACATAATTGCGGCTGATGCTGATGATTTGCGTGCTTGGAAAGGTTGGGTGGAATCGCGACTTAGGCAGTTGACTCTAATGGTATTGATTTTTGCATTACTGTAATGTGATTAAGATTTTATCAGCTTGATACTTTGTTCACTGAAATTTATGTTTATGAATATATGGTTTTTCTTTGTACCTCATTCTCACTATGCATGTCATGCTGCAGATTGAACGAGATACATATGGGAAGCTTCAGTGTCATCCATACCCTCATGAGTTCGTAGACTCGTCTAAACTATGTGCCCACTCAGCATTTTTTATGGGTTTGCAGAGGAAACAGGGAGAGATAGTGCAGGAGGGCCAACAGTTTGATATCCGTGGTTCTGTAGACGAGTTCAGGCATTCAATTAATATGTATATGTTTTGGAAACCCGGAATGGAAATCTATATTTCTCATGTTCGTAGAAAGCAGATTCCTTCTTATGTTTTTCCAGATGGTTATAAGCGTCCTCGGCACCCTAGAGGGACAAACCAACAGCCATCAGATAAACAGTCATGTGAACATGGTGACGCTTGTCAGACTGGATCTGGTGAGAGGCATCTTAAGAGGAAGAAAGATTCCAATGGAGGGGATGCTGCACAAGATACGCCTGATAAACGACATAGAAGTCCTACAGAGGAAGGTTCAGTTTCTCCAGAAGCCAGCCAACGGTTCAGTTCCACATCTCCTGTGTGTGTGCCATTTCGTGAAGGGAATGATGCCTGCCAGTTAGATGGCTTGAGGTCTGGGCAGGTGTGGGTGGAGGTTGGTCGGAGGTCTACTGTAGAGTCGTTTAACACAGGCAAGAAGACAGCGAGCCCAATGGATATTGAAGCAGAATGTGGCTCAAATTCCAGCACCGTCACATCACTTGCAAGTGAAGTTGGCTCATGTGAGGATGTGGGAATTCTTTCAGTGGCTGGAAGCAGTGAGGGTAATAATGGAAGCATTGAAGGAAGTAATAACTTGGGGTGTTCTCATAGTGATTCTTGCGATGCAGATTCCGAGTCTCTTTTGGAAAATGTTTCTGATGAGCGGAGTGGAGCATTGCAAGGTGGATCGGGCAAAGAGTTCGAGGTTTTTGATATAAAATCCCTTATCCCCTATTATTTTGCTTATTTCCTACTCTGGTCAGTTTCTTATTCTCATGCATGCGATTCTATATTGGAAACCTCATGTTGCTATTTGTGGTCTCATATGGGAGTAGTTTTCACCCCCGACTATCTACTTTATTTTACAAATTAAATGTTATTGTTGTTTTGATTCTGACCCTACCTTGAGCTCTAACCAATCTACCTATTTTTTTTTTAATTTTTGTTTATTTTTCTCCCTATTGAAGCCGAATGCTGCAAATGGAATCATACTAGAATCTGTGGGTGCACTTGGTTTGGAATCACCGGAGAAACAGTTGGTCAGGCATGTGCACCTCTCTCTCGTCTGTTGTTCCATATGATATTTTGTACAATGTTTTTCTTTATACTGTTCCTTTTGGTTTTTCCTGGTTACTTTAATAGCAGGCTGAGTTTCAAGTCTCCAGCATGAGATGAGATGCGAGCATATGTACGAGTGGGCAATGGTTCTTTTGGCCCATCTTGTGAGTTTGAGGGAAGACAGAAAGCCAGCAGTGTTTGGTAAGTGTTTTATTAATTGCTGGCTTTCATTTCTTTAAATTTTTTCAGGCATCCTCGGCAAAATCTATCATGGACCGGAAATCGATTGTGGACATAACTTTAAGAGTTTGGGAGATGTTGCTTGTCATGTCCTGTGTACAGTATTTCAAACAAAGTATGCTGTTCTGCAGAAGCATTTTTTGCTTCATGCTCTTCATAGTTTCTTGCTCGAACCTCTTCTTCTCTTCTCCATTCCTTTCTGTCTGTCTCTCTCTCTTCTTTTGTTGCGTGAAGTATTGTTGAGGAGCGTAGGAAATGTGTTAAAAGGTGAACTAGTTTTTCTCAGTTAAGAGGGCTGGAACATGCAGTTTGCTAAATGCTTCATTTGAGGCTTGTGATATGGAGTTAGTAAGGCTTTGTATTCAACTGTCTGAAACCATTTGTACCCTTGTCAATATTAAAAAAAAAAAAATTACTGTAATCTCTCTCCCTTCCACTCTGGGGTTTCCCATAATGGCATGGATTTCTCTTTTTTCCTTGGCTTTGCTGATTGTAGAAGATAATCAACCTGGCAAATGGTAGAAGAAGCTTGAACCTGAGAACTATTCGAGGCATTGACCCCAAATTAAGATGCTATTCTAAGCTCTAAATTAGCTTTTTTGCCTCTAACTACCAAGTTAATGGAAAGGGCATGGCTTTTTGCCATTTGCAGTTTAAGAACAACTTTTAGCAGAATCCCTTTTCTTTAGGTGGATGGTCCATACATATTGGTATGGTCACTTTAGCATCTTTTGCAAGCTTTTGACTCGGGAAAGGTTGGATTTCAATTGTCTTGTAGTCTACATCATCACAATTTGCGAGGCCTGTTCATGAGTTACTGGTTATGAAACTTTCATCTCCAGCTTGTACGCGCAACTTGCTATTCAACATCCATGCCTACCCATTTTCTAGGAAAGTTGTCTTGTTCCATTTCTGGTAAAGACAAGAGAGGAACCATACTTCAATGATGTAGTGTACAACATGTAATTGTGAGCCCCTCAAGTCTAATCAGATCAGCTTTCGTTCTTATTTATAGTTAAATTTTCAGAATTTGGAGAAATTTAACGTTCACTTTTTAGTAAGTGCTCTTTTTTCTTTTTTCTTTTAATTATTACACAATAAAATTGTATTAAAATTAACATGAAAATTTAGGATTGATATCGTACTAATCATTTTCTAGTTTTTATTTTCTAGTTTTAGAAATTGGAAAGGCAATTGGGTCTATGCTCAAAGATATAAATAACATGTGATCAGTTCCATTTACTTGACATTCAATTCTTCAAATTCAGATTCCAATGGATAATGATAAATTCGACTTTTCACATAAAGTGCACATATCTCGGTAATGCTCAAAGCACTGTTTTTTGAGTTATGTTCACTCTTGTCTTCAGATAATAACCAAATTATCTTATTAATAATACAAAAAATTATTTATTTTTCTTTTTTCGGGAATCTTGATAAAGATCAAATAAACGCACATTAAACACGTGTACCCGAATCTTCTTAGTACAATTTCAAGTGAACCAGAGCCCACTTAACAAAAGGCAAACAATAGCTTGTTTAAAGACTCGAGCCATTAGATCAAAAACCATATCACTGCTTTCCTCCGAGATTCAGTAACGATTATGCTATTTACCAAATCCACGGATCCTTCCTAGAATCTGACAATCTGTCATACCCAATACCCAAATTGTTGGTTTTTCACAAATTGGCTTATGACACTCTAAATCTCGAGGTATAAACTTGAGTTTTAACGGCACAAAGGAGCTTCCTTTCTTTGCGTTTCTCGTATCTGGGTCGACTAAGTTTTGAGGTGAAACATGGAGAAGAAGGTGGTGGTGGCAGTGGTGTGCACGGCCGCGGTGGCCGGTGCTGTGGCGACGGCGGTGGTGATGAGGAGAAAAATGAGAGAAGATGGGAAGTGGGCAAAAGCGATGGAGATACTCAAGGAGGTTGATGAGAAGTGTGCGACTCCTATTGCAAAACTGAAGCAGGTAGCTGATGCTATGGTTGTGGAGATGCACGCCGGGCTTGCTTCAGAAGGTGGCAGCAAATTGAAGATGCTTATCAGCTACGTTGACAATTTGCCTACCGGGTATTCTTCTGCTTTTCTCATAGAGAATACAAATCGATAAAAGATCAAGTTTTTATGTATTGACGTGTGTTTGTAGCTGGAAGTGCTAATAAAGTTTCGATCTTTGTTTCACATCTAAACTAGTTCGTGTGAAATTATGTTATTTCAGATCCATTTTTTAGTCGATTTCTTTGAGTGTTTACGTGCATATCTGTACTGATTGGTTTCCACTATTGTTAGTCTTTTTTCCTAATTATTATTTGTCGTCTTGGCCTATGACTGTGGAAGCTCACCAAAAATATCCTGTTTGGCCGACGTATTTGTCATGTTCTGGTTAGCTTGGATCAATTCATATTCGGTCACTGGTTCCTGTCATCTGTTGCTGTAAATTTCTGTTTCACTAGATCCACTTTTGACTTTTTGTCGTCGATGGTATAGTCGTTATCCATTGATCAGTAACGGTTAAATCCAATATGCATCTAATGTCCTTTTTGTCTATATATCGCCAAGTACTTGGAATATTATTCGTTTGATTCCTTTAGACTGAAGTTTATGTCACTGTCTATAGGTTTTATTTTATTTTGTATATTTTGGTGGAAAGAGGGAGAGGGGTACTGGGATGTTATTGCTTGTGTTGATTTATCTTTAGCACGCAGCTTATTATTCAGTTGCTGGTGTTCTGTTGGCTTTTGTGTCAATCTTGTCACTTAATCTTTTGGAGTTTTGTCTTGATTGCATAAACAATGTGAGGCAGGAAATCTTTGTGGTTAAAAGGGGAAACATAATCTCTGAATGGTTGTTCTGGAAAGCATAGTTTCTGGAATGACAAGCAGAATTATATGGACAAACATTCATCAGTTCTCATTTATGTTTCATGTAAAATAATTGTGATTAAGCCAATGCTATTGTTGCAGCGATGAGAAGGGATTGTTTTATGCTTTGGATCTTGGTGGAACAAACTTCCGTGTACTACGGGTTCAACTAGGAGGAACAGATGCTGGTCTTGTTAGTCAAGAATTTGCTGAGGTGTCAATTCCTCCAAGTTTGATGACTGGTACTTCAGATGTAAGTCTTGTATTTTTCAAAGGATTGGTGACAAAACTAAAGGTAGTTTAGATGTAAGATCTTTTAATCTTTTAACTTTGAAATTTGATTGTGATTTCAGGCACTGTTTGATTATATAGCAGCAGAACTTGCAAAATTTGTTGCTGAAGAAGGGCAAGAGCATGAACTTCCTCCGGGTAAAAAGAGAGAATTAGGTTTCACATTCTCATTTCCTGTCTTACAAACGTCCATAGCGTCTGGGACACTTGTCAGGTGGACAAAAGGCTTCTCTATAAGTGATGCTGTTAGTTCTTGTTGCTTCAGCTCTCTTTTAGTATTTCATTAGCCACTGTTTACTGGTTTTGATCAAGTTAGAGACAAAGTAATGCTAGGTGCTTTCTGATCATTAGAAGCATGCTAAGGACTAGACATAACTTGTCTTTCCAAAACAGGTTGGCCAAGATGTGGTGTCAGAATTGACAAAAGCCATGGAGAGACAAGGTGTCGGACTGACTGTGTCAGCTCTGGTAATTTAAAATTCTCAGTCAACAGCATTGGTTATTAGTTTTTCTTTGGGTAGCCTTGTTTGATAATAGATGGTCATGCTTTCCCGTGTTAGTCCGAGTGTGGAGTAATACTTCAAATTAGTAAATGTCATTTTTCTAGACCTAATTTTAACCGTGTTGAACTAGGTAAATGATACAGTTGGAACACTAGCTGGAGGTAGATACACCAACAAGGATGTTGTTGCTGCTGTCATCTTAGGTACAGGAACTAATGCTGCTTATGTTGAGCGTGCCCAGGCAATACCAAAATGGCATGGTGCTCTACCCAGATCTGGAGAGATGGTTAGTAAGTTTTGGTACTTATTTAGGTTATGTAATTCTTAAAGCAAATAGTTGGAGCTTATGTGGGGATTTGAATGTAGGTCATTAACATGGAGTGGGGTAACTTTAGGTCGTCACATCTTCCGTTAACTGATTATGACAACTCGTTAGATGCTGAGAGTTTAAATCCTGGTGAACAGGTAGTTTGGCAAATTTCTTCATATAACCTCCATTAACCCTTAGTTTGCCTTGCTAGCCTATGTTTTTCTAATATCTTCTCAATTGTTTCTAAATTCATCTTCTGCAGGTTTTTGAGAAAGTCATTTCTGGCATGTACTTGGGAGAAATAGTACGGAGAGTTTTGCTAAGAATGGCTGAAGAAGCTGCCTTTTTTGGTGACATTGTTCCTCCAAAACTTAAAATTCCCTTCATATTGAGGTAAATCCCATACTCATTTTACATCTGGGCTTTGCTCCATTCTGGTGCACTATTGTGTAGGATGTAAATATCAACGCTTGTCAAAGATAATTTATGAGAAGAAAAGACGAAGTAAAAAATAAAGCTGAACATGTGCACTGAACCTATTGAACATAATTTACTCAGGAAAATTTTTCAGTGTGCTAATGGATGAGGATATTGAAAATATGGAAATCAACCTGACAATTAGAATACTGAACTGGAAACCATTACTGGTGTTTGATATAATTCCTGAGATATCTTGTGATAAGTGATTCAGCCACTTACTGTTAGAGTTGGGAGATTTTATCTTTTGCTTGTGTCTGTGTAAGAGCTAGTTACATGCAAGCGTGAGTTTGTTGGTGCTTATGAGCTATTCACTGCATATTTAATCAAACAGTAGGATGTTCGTCTTGGTGGTAAAACGTAGAGCAGAAATTATAGCCATGGAAGGTTCTATTTTTTTAGAAAGGTTACACTCATGCAAATTACAAAGAATACCTTTCTCGCTTATTTCCTGAATTATTATTAAGCATACATGATGAATTTTAAGTACTTTTTTCTTGTTTTATCATCTTTTACCTACCAAGGTTAAGGTAGGTGATAAACTAAATCGAGCTTTGCCGAATACAAAGGATTGTTTCACATGCATAACGGTATATTTTTCTTCAGTGCTGCATTTGGAGATGGATTAATTTCTGCAAGAAAATTTACAATTGCTTCAGTCTGCTATGGTTGGTAGTTTTAAGATGCGCCAGAAGAATGACCTGCTTGTCCTTGGATTTGAAGTTTGTGAACTGCTTTTAGCTTACTGACCAATTCTCGTCTCTCAACTATCTTATTATTCTATTTGCTAGAAAATTCATGTCATTTTATGTGAGACCATTTAGAGACATTATATGCATCAGCGGAAAAAACATAGGAATATCATTTGGTACTTGTGTTGATGCATTGTTAAAGACTGTGAAACTAGTTATAATGGGTTTTGGATATGCAGGACACCTGAAATGTCAGCAATGCATCATGACACGTCTCCTGATCTTAAGGTCGTGGGAAACAAATTAAAGGATATTCTAGAGGTATTTCATTTAGTCACATCCCAGTTATGGATGATACTGTTAGTCTGGTATTTAAATTTCATTTGATAATCACCTTAACTTGCTGCGTGTTATGCACAATTTGTAAAAGTTATGGGTTCGTTTCATCATACTTTAGGCTAATAAAATTGGTTCTTCTTTAAGCTATTAGGAAAGCTCTTCTGTTATTACTGGTGGGTTGAGTCTATTAAGTTTCTCTTTGAAGGTGCCATACCAAAATGGGAGGTTTAGAATTTTTCAGTGTCAATGCGATTGATTATTTGTTTAACCATGAGGAATTTTATCAGTCACTTGGTCCTATATTGTACTTAGAACCATTATTTCCTGCCTTATTGCAGATATCTACTACATCCCTCAAAACAAGGAAAGTGATAGTTGAGCTATGCAACATTGTTGCCACACGTGGAGCGCGTCTTGCAGCTGCTGGGATCTTGGCTATCTTGAAGAAAATTGGGAGGGATACTCTCAAGGATGTGGATACACAGAAGACAGTTATAGCCATGGATGGTGGATTGTATGAGCACTACACCGAATATAGCAAGTGCTTGGAGAATACTATGGCCGAATTGCTCGGAGACGAAGTATCCAAAACTATTGTGATTGAGCATGCTAATGACGGCTCAGGAATTGGAGCTGCTCTTCTTGCTGCCTCACATTCACAGTATCTCTAGTTTAGGAAATCTGCGGATCAGTGGAACTGTTTCAATCAGAACGGTTGACTTTCTTTGGATCATCTCTGCACCCTGATTATTTCAAATCATTTTGACCTCTTGTCGTTATCTCTTAGATTTAGAAAAACCATAATGAGACTATTTAAGTTGTGTTGCCAATTATTTCTAAAGTGAAGTGCATGTACTAAAGCAGGACTTGGAAGCAGCCATTATTGTTCAGCTTCAGCCTGCTATCCCCGCTTGTTCGTCTGCAGGTGGTTTTTACCAATTCTTTTGGTAAGTAAAATAAAGTGGAAAGGGTGAATCAAGTCTTTCTTTTTCTTCAACATATTGATACTCTCCTTTAAACTCGGTGCCATGGTTAGCTAAACATGATCAAACTAACTCACACAGACATGCATATGACTGTGCATTACCATCTTCACCTAACACTATCTGCATGCCCATCAAACTATATGAATCAAAATGATTGTTTGCAACTGTGTTTACTCTCTTGCTTTCTCATCTTGATGCTTGTGACATTATTGCAGATGTTCTCAATGTTGATACAGTGAGTCACTTAGAAGTGTTCTTGTTCAATCAGAAGTGTACTTACACATGAAGAGATAATCAATCTTTTCGTGGTAGGACCTTGGAGGGTTATTAAATTGCATGCATAACAAGTGAATTGGCAATAACTAAAAATGTTGTGGTGAACACAAATCCTTGGGAAGGTTCTAAGCATAGAATCAAATAATGCAAGAACATGCTCATTATTACCACTGAAAGTGTAGTATTTTGAGCGTGATCTATTATGTATACAACTTCGAGATTTTCTTCTTCTGTTGTCAGGAGTCTTGATCGTTGATAGTGACATCGATATGCAACAAACAAGGAGCAACCTTGAGATGTCTTTTTAAAGACAAAATAACCTTGCTTCTGTTGTCATGCTCTTATTTTTAATAAATTAATAAATCAATTAATTAGTTTTAACATCAAGAAATTATTAAAGTAAATCGAAACGAAAAGTTAAAAGTTGAACTGAAAAGTTTGACGATTCAAGATTTTTACAATTTGACTAGATAAACTGGTTGAGTTTTTAAATCATTAGAATTAAGTTGAGTTTTTTACCTTTTTATGGAGAAAAATCTCTCTTAACATTTATATTTAGTAGCATTGAGAAAATTGAAATATTATACTTAAATTTGGAGTATCTTAGAAGGATATAGTGTTCTTTTAATATTAAAACTAAAACTTTTTTGATAATGCACAAGAAGTAAAATGAGTTCCTTTTTATTGTGAGGGAGGAAATTATCATTTGATAAATATTGGTGTTAAATAATTAGTTGGTGTTCCTAATTATAACCAAGCACCTATGACATATTCAATTAATAATTGAATAACTGCAAGTAATTATATCTACACACACGTATATATATATTTACGTGAATCTATCGGAAATAAATTTTTTATTAGTTAGAAATAAGATTATGTAATTCTGAAAATTTCCTGATGCTGCTATCAGTGAAATTTTAATTAGGTTATTGTTGTTATTGATGTTGATATCGAATGAAAGGTAACTTTATTATATTGATCTTATTGAAATGTATAAACAAGAAAACACCATAAACAAAAGGATATATTTGTATGTGTAGGCATATACAAAGCTTGACACATTGATTGTATCTTGACCAAAGTATAATATTCTTTGCAAGTGGGTCATGAGAAAATGTTATCTTCTGCCTTTCAATATTCCCTTTAGCTACTTCTGTTCAATATGAAATGAATTGGACTTTTGAAAACTTGTCAAAAAAAGAAATTTCCTGTCACCCCCCACTTGCCTTGGTCTTGAGTCTCATCCTGTTGTTCTTTGCCAAAGGCAGAAAAAATAAAATATTTCACTATGAAAAAATGAAATTTAGTGATAGCAATTACCAACATATTTTCTACACATTTTGTTGGAAAGCTTGGTTAGCGACGAAATTTATCAACGGATCAAGGTGTCAAAGAAAATAATAAAATTATTCATTTCACGAGATATTTTCTTGAAAATTAATGAAATAATAAAGCATTAAGTTATTAATGATTCATTTCACGAGATATTTTGTATTGTAAGTTAAATTAAATAATACGTTAGACTAATTAAAAAATACATTTAATTAATTGAAAATCTTAAAAATATTTATAAGAGAACAATGCGCTATATATTAAATTTTTTATTAATAAAAAGAGAATTATTCACTTCAAATTAAAAAGAAAAATGGAACTAATTCAAAATTCATGAAGAACCCTTTTCACATGTCCTCGAATAAGAGCCAAAGAGGCCAATAAAAGCAGTATACAACCAAAGACACAAACATTCCAAGCTTCAACTGTTAATAGTCATGGATGCCTCTGCTACTCATCTTTCTGCAACTCTCCTAAACTCGGTGGGATCACCTCCAAGTTTGGTACAATTTAGAGTGACTGATCGATGATCACTACTATGTCTCAGGCAGGCACACAGTGTATATGTAGATGCTCTTATGCAAGTGTTCTTAGTTAACAATGGCACACAGGGTGAAGCCAGGCTACACGAGGAAAGCTATGTAGATTAATTATTAGCAACCAGTAAGTATACTGTATATTTTTCTTTCTTCTCTTACCTTTTCTCTGGTTCAAGAATGGACGTTGGCCGCAGTTGGAGATTACTTGAGTGATTCATTTTCTGGTTTGAAATATGTTTTATTTTTGGTAGTTTGAACATTGAAGAGTTTGGTTTATCTATGTAAAAATTTGACTGTTGTTATCTCATATGTGTATACTCCAACATTTTTGGGATATGTTTAAGGCTAATTATATATATTTAAATCTTCTTGTAGTTTGATTTTTATTTCATTATATTACTGTTTAGTAATCGTAGTAATTATTTTTGTCAGTTAGTTTTTCGTTAATTTATAGTTTTAAATTGTTGTTGTATTGAGATTTAAGAATTTTAATATTATGTTAATTTTAAAAATAATAATAAAATATATCAAAATAAGAATACTATAAAAAATTAAATGATAATTTCAATGATTAAAAACTTGGCCGAATCAAGTGGAAAAATTTGGAACTAGTTAACTTTTCGGTTTCATTTATTTTAATAATTCTTGTTATAAAAATTGATTAATTTATTGATTAATCAGTCAATTTTAATAAATTAATAAATTCTTATAAACTAAAACAAATCAATTACTTTTCATTTAACAATTTATTGTTAATTAAATTTAAAATTCTTTGACGGATAAATATAATCGCTTTTAATCATATTTTAATCTTTTTATAATTTTATTCAATTTTTAACCGATTTTATAACTGTTTGACTCTTTTAAACTTTAAATTTCTTATTTGCCGGTTTAACTTTTGGTTCCATTTTTAAGATATTGAATAATTCTTAGAATATAAGGATTAAAATAAAAAAAGACTGATCTATTATTAGTGAGCAATAAGACTGCTTGTAATGTATATGATAATAATTTGTTTTTCTCTTACAAGTTCCTTACATTGCCTCCCATGAATTATTACTGGTCATCATCTACATATAGTTTTCTCAAGTTCCAAGACGCAGGGGCGAACCTGAAGCGGGTGAGAGTGGTGTACATGATCTGCTGCCTTCTGCACTTAAAAGGGTACTTGTTTTTGGTACTCAGGCTGATGTGGTATGCGAGGTTGCGAATGGTACAAGGTTTCCCTTAGTTCCATGAGAAGTGCAGATATAGAAACGATTGTTCAGGTGTGTGCTTTGGTAAACTTGACAATGCGCTGCAAAAATGCACGATATTGTACATGATTTTGCTCAATGAATGCTCGTGTGTGAAGAAAATTTCCTGTTTATGTTCCAAACACACAAACATTTGATGGGGTGCCAAGGTAGGTTTGCGGTTTGATGCGTTTAACCTAAAGTTTAAAAAATCGAATCAATTCGGTCGGTTTAATAATGATATCAATTTTTATAAATTAAAATAAACTAATTAATATTTATTTAATTTTTTTAAAAAATTAAACTTTAAATAATTTTTCGATAGATTAGAATAGTTTTCTTTAATTAATTTTTAAAATTTTTAATTATATTCAGTCTTTAATTAATTTTATGATGGTTTAGTACTGATTAATTTTTTTAAATTTTAAATCTCTTATCTTACCGGTTTACCTTCCAGTCCGTTTTGAAAACATTGATTTAAGTGCTTAATACATTTTGTAACGTAGGCATAATAATCAGGAATTTATAATCACTATATATAACATCTCTTTTCAGTTTAATTTTTAATTTTTAGGTTTGATTTAGTTTAATAATTTTTGTTGTAAAAAATCAATTAGGTTATTAATTAATCAGTTAATTTTTAGAAATTAATTAACTTTTATATACTAAAATAAAAAACTTTAAAATTTTTAATATCTAAGGATAATCTTTTTTATCAATTTTAAATTCTTTAATTTTATTCAATTATAATGGTATAATACTGATTAATCATTTAAATCTTAGACTTCGGTTTAAATTTTGGTCGGGATAGAAAACATTTTTTTAAAAAAACATATTTTAAAATATCTATTATTGGAATTATTTTATATTTCAACTTTTTTTAAGGAAAAGAAGTATTTACTCTAAAATAATAACATTAAACCATTTTCCTTGTGTTAATTAATCCCTTTGTTTTCCTTTTTAAGATGACCCATTGGACGAAGTCAAATGTCCCAAGCAAATAAGGAGAAACAAAACAAAGAAACCCTAGAATCCTGTGATATAGTTCCTAAGTAGGACTTCATAGACTTCGGGATCCTCAATACCTATATACGTATATCAACTTACCCTCGGCCGAGACGATGATTTCCAGTTACAGACTCCATTGAAGACTTTCAAGGTATTATGTTTCATCTTCATCGACTTACTAATTCCATTATTACAGTATCATCATCATCATCATAGTATATATAATATATTTTCTTATGATATCGAAAACCTTGTATATATATGAGCTATACGTAGAGAAACATGAATGTATTTAAGATTCAACCAAGGTTTCAGCAATGGCCGCAACGATTACAAAAAATCACAGTATTGTCTTTTCTTTTGTTTTCTGCAGATTGTGAATGTCCTACATAGATATAATGAATTTGAGGCCCAGGAAGAAGATCAAATTTACAACGACAGAGAAGCCATTGATATGCGTGAACAGGATCTCTCAACTTCCTGACGATATCATCCATCGAATCCTATCCTTCTTGCCAACCGAAACCATTATTGCTCTACGTACCTTATCAAAGAGATGGAGTTCAATAGGTGCTGCTTACACCAGTTTCGCAGAACCTCCACTCCCCAAGCAGACTTTCTTGTCATGCAGACAAAGACTGCAACGTCTTCAAGAGCATCATGACAAGTTCATGAACTTTGTGAATTGTTCTCTTCAAAGGATAGTGGCAAGCAAGATTTACTTACAAAGATTTGCATTGAGTGTGAATTTGGTTGATCTCAGATATGCTTCTCGTATTGACGATTGTATAGAATTGGTCAGTAAAAGATGTGTCAACCAGTTGGATCTTCACATAAAATCGAAAAGGGGTACCTCGTACACCGTGCCTCGGAAGATCTATGCAGCCAAAACACTGTCAATCTTAAGGTTGAGACATTGTAAGTTGGAACCACCCGCAGATGGTGAGTCTATCAAGTTCACATCTTTGAAGCAGTTGTTTTTGACTCAAGTTAAGTTAGAGGATGGTATAGTGCAAAACATAATCTCTAGCTGTTCCATGATCGAGCAACTCAAGCTTGTGACTTGTCCAGGTGTCGGGTGCCTTCGTCTTTCTGATCTCCCTTATCTAAACAAGGTTAAAATATCCCAGTGCAGTGAGCTACCTATCCCAATACTCACTGTCGATGCACCAAACGTTAGAGAATTGATTTATCATGAATCTACACAACCCTGCAAATTTGACATAAGTGCTTGCACAAGACTAACACGTTTGTCCCTGAGATATGCTTCCTCCATTGACGATTTATATCGAAGTCCATTGAGTCTATATTCTGACCTTGAGATCTTGGATTTGCAAGGAAGATGCCTGTTACTGAAAAGAGTGAACATCTGTGGCCATCAACTGAAGAAGTTAACCTCCAGCGACTTGCATACCGAGTCAATTATAGATGTTCCAAACCTTTGTTGTTTCCGATACTTGTGTTACGAGGATTCAATGTCAGGAATTTTTGCAATCAGAACTTCAGGTTTAAAGACGAGGTTACTGATGCTAGACATTTTTGTCAGAAAAATGATGACGACTCTTTGGTTTCTGAAATTTAGAGAAAGCATTGAACACTTAAGGAAAAACAACAAATTGATCCTGAAACTGAAACTCTATCCATTTGTGGTATGTCTTTCTTAATAAATTCTGATGAAATTTGTCTTCTCTTCTTCTTCGTCTTTCTTAAATTCTGTCAGCTTTTTAGCTCTCTCATTGGATTGCCATTACTGTGAAGGCGTCATTTAATTTAAGAGAACTAGAGCACATGTCCATCCCTCCAGTGCAACGTCTCAAGTATGTAGAGGTACAACTGAAAGAGATAGCATATGTCACTAGCAGGAGATGCTTCGATGGTTTACTATGGAGTTGCCGTCCTGATACTTTAGCTATAGTAACCCGTTGGAGAAACAACCTTGCACTAATATACGTACTGATACTACATTATCTATACTATTCAATCCCAGAAACTCTCTCTGGTTCATATGCTCACATGGGACTTCATTAATTTTGCAGTATCTATTTGAATCAATGAAAGAAACAGAAGGCAAGCTGAATTGCTGCACTGACTTACGAACTAGCAAATGTTGGCGTCATTTCTTGAAAGATTATCAGATAAAGATCAGTGGCAAGGGCAAGTGCAGCTTTGAAGATGGTTTTGCTATAATGGAGTTGGTGCAAAATCTTGCACCGTACACCAAGATTGTTTTCCAATTAAAATGGTGATTCTCACATCAAAGTAGAAAGAAGAAAGTAGACTCACTTTCATGTTTCCATAAATACTTGAAGAATGACTGATTGTTGCATAGAATTTGGACTGTGATCGACCATGGTTGCAGAAATCGACCATTCTTTTTATTTGGCTTAGTTTTTACAGTTATGATCATCATACCAAGAGGTTTAAACCTCTTTTTGGGTTTTTCTATGGATTCTTGGTAGTAACATTTTCTGTGTATTCCAAAAAGATCATGTGTCAATTTGCAGTGATGGAGTTGAGATAGTAAAAGTTCGGCAATGACCAACGATAATGACCATCCAAGAACACTCACTCCGACAAAGCATCGCCCTTTTTGAGTCTTCCCAAGTAGTGTTCTCACGTCGACTTAGAGATGGGCGCAACTCCATTACCGAAAGCAAGATCTCAGCCGTTTGATCAAAGATGGACTGTGCATGTAGAAAACAACTACTTTGGGGGTGCATCATATATCACAATCAAAGGACCCTACAGGAAATTTTCGGTCTGCCCATTTGAGGAAAAAAGGAATACAAATTTTCCACTCTCCCCCATCTTTGAACACTGTACTTGAACAACACCTGTTTCAATGGCATCTGTAAAGAACAAAGTGCAAAAGCTTTAGAGCTTATCATGGTTTCAAGTTGTGGGAGGAGCTAGAGACAGAAAATCATGCCATTCGTATTATTCATTCAATTTGAGTGGCTTTAAAAGTCGGAATATTTTGAAAACGCCATTAAAGGCAAGAACTTGTACATCAAGCAAAGAAACCATATTCGAGGGAGGAATTAGAGCATATAAAAGTAAGAGATTAGAGGCCAAAAGAGAAGTATTACAAGCTTAAATACCAATATATACATATATATAAATATATATATACTGTGAATTGTACCAAGTTCGATACAAAAGGGGGAGGTAAAATGCGAAATAAGAAAACATAAATCCAACTCTTCTCCTTCAAACTTCAATGGAGAATCTTCACAGGAAAATCTTTTACATCAGTTCAATGGTAGCTTCTCTTGTTTACCGTTTCCAACTGAGCAGTAAAAACCAATCTCAGTTAGCAGAATCTTCATATGCATGATCGAGCCAAGGTTGTCTTCATAACAGAGTAAATCACTTACGGCTCAGGGTAGAAATTTCAGAGCTCTTCAGTACTCGCAGCCTCTTCACAGTAGAAACAAACATACTGCAATTCACACAAATTGGAAAGACGTTACATAAAAGACAAGAACAAATGTATGAAATTGTTAAATGAATTATGACCTGGGATATTTGTAGAAATTGAGGTTGTTAGGATTAGACGTGATTAAAAAACTAAGGCAGTGGCTTCCCATAATACTTAAAGACATACTAGCATCACTGGCAGTTTGCTAAGCACTAGGAATATAATACTAAGGATAGACTAATTTAAGGGTTGAATCAGATCCATAGTGATAAAGATGCTTACTGCCATGGGACATCATCCCCAACAAGCATCCTGTCTCCTTCGTTATCCTCATAAACAAGCGTATATTCGCCACTTCCGTCCAATAGCCCTGTGATTGCTTTCTCATCCTGCTGGTTGTTCATGATTCCAACAGCAGAGGAATCTCTTTGAGCTATACATAACAATGCAAAAAGACAAAACATGAGATGAAGCAGCCTTCACATTAGATGCTCATTAGTAATTTATGTCACATGGAGAGTAAGAATATGAACCAACCCTTTAACTAATAATTTAACAACATGAATTTAGACTAACCACACGGCAATAGGTTATTTTAAGATTCAGTTGGTTTCAAATGGATTGTGCATGTGTCATGGCTCATGTAGACAACAAAAACAGCAAATTTTCATAATTCCTAGAAGGCAAAAACTTAAGTCTTTGACATAACTGTCAAATCACATATCTCACTTATATGATATGCAAGGTAATACTGACGAGTTAAATACAATTATAACAGCAAACATATGTGATTAACCTGCAAGAAGGCCTCTAAAAAGTTCATCAACAGCTGTGGAGAGTTTTTCATAGCTGTCAAGGGCTTTAAGGTCCACTTTTCTTCCAATAGGAACACCATCCATATTGATCTTCACAAACAATCTTTTTTGGCAAGTGTCAACAGTCTTTTCACCAGCAGCAACTTTCTTGTTGGGGTTTCCATTATGTGCCTCGAGAGATGGTTTCGAGGAGCTACTGCTTGCAAGGTTCTTCCTGAAAGATCGAATTGGAGGCCAACCCACCACTGGACCAGGAGCAGTTCTGTTTAAGAGGATTCAAGAGTGAATTAAATACAGATTACAAAGTCAGACACAATTAAGGTGCTTCGTGCATTTAAAGTCTACAAATAAAACAGTAGCGAAGACTAAATATGCAGGAGCATTCCAGAATAGGAGTAGCTTAAAGTCTTGCAATTAGTTGCATATTTCAAGAATCTCGACAAGACAACAAATACAAGCAGCTAATGCATAGGTCAAAAAACCTATATAATATACACGAAGCTGTTGCAATAATAAATAATGATAATCAGAAAAGAGACGATATCTACGACAAAAAGAAAGGATAACACAAACAGCAACGCTTGAACATAAAAAGAAAGGATCAAGCCTTAAGATTTTCTTGACCATAGTGAACAAGAAATGAAGCCAAATAAGGATAATTAAGCACTCAAAAGGAAACTATGTAGTACTAGAGCTACATGAAGAGATAAAAGAGTAAACATGCAAGAGTAAACAGTTTCACTTGAATGAAGCAAGTTTAAAAGTTTAAAACAAATGGACCACACATTCCAACCAAGTGAACATGTGAGTGAATATTCCCTGTTCAAAAGTTGAAAAAAGAAAACAAGTGACAGAGGAACAGGAAAAAAGCTGTAGCACCTTTTCTGAGAGCTGTTGGGCACAGCTGTATTTGCAGGTGCGGGAGGTGAAAATGTCTTCTTTTCTGCACTGTTCTGCAAGTCTCCTACTATTTTGCCACAGGACTGTGAGGATTCTTTCGCCAGAGGCAAGCCCAGTTGGGTTACTGTTGCTGTTGTGGAAAACTGGAGAAAAGCAGGAGTCTTTGGCATGTTCTTGTGAAGGTGCTGTTGATCGAACCAAACGCCACCAACTTGTTTGTCTAGAGAAGAAAAGTTGTGTCCTTGAGTATTACCATTAGGAAAGTAGCCAAAGGAACGAAGAGAAAGGTCATTTTCTCTATTATTGGTATTGTTGTTTCTGTTGGGTTCTTGCACAGACCAATCTTCACCAGGAGGTCCAAGCCTTAGTTCCAGCTTTTTCTCTACCGAAGATCTCTGCTCGTCCCTCTTCACAAGCCATTCTCTTTCTTTTTGAATCAAATCAAGCAACCGAGGACACAACTCACCATTCTTTGAACTAGACTCCATCTGACTGAATCAAGTTTCTACTTAACTTTTGACACCAGAAAATTTTGCGAGACAATTGGGAACAAGCTTCACTGTGGTGCAAGAAACAAGCCAATAAGGTACATATGACTTCAAAAGATCAAACGAGAACAACACGTAAAGCAACAAGATGGTTGAGTACCTGCCACTATAAGTAAGCCCTTAGCCTACACTCGAGCCCTCCAAGTGTACCATGTCAAAATCATTAAAAACAATGGTTTTTGCTTTCTCAAGACAAAAGCCCAGATGAGAAATGGGCAAGAACCTTGAGATCTCAAGGGCAAAAGAAAGAAAGAAAGAACCAACCCTTTAAAGCACAACTCAGAAACTCGTTAAACCCAACAACGGAAAGCAGAAACTCATAACATTTATAAAGCAAAAACCCCGCCAAGAGAAAGGGACCGATAAACCCAAAAAGCGATTTTAAGAAACCTAATCAAAGGTTGAAGCAAAGTATTGTATTTGTTTCTATGCACGCTTAATGGTTTCTAAGTGCTTTTACGATATGAGAGGGGACAAAAGAGAGAAAAGAGAGTAATTTTGCAAGCAGAAAGAGGCAAAAGAAAGAGGGATAAAGCCAGAGAAATATAAGCACTCTGTGAGATTCTCTTTTCTCTTTCTATGAGCTCAAGAACCCAAAACACAGGAACCAGGAATATCAGAACAAAATGCACGCAACGCAGGGAGGGGTCTCTAGAAAACGTTAGGTTGTTGAGCTGAGGAAGCAAGAAAAAGATTCTCTCACGCTTACACACACAACAACACAAAAAACAAAAGCAAAATATGTGAGCTTACGACCACTCTATAGCCCCAAACATCTCCGTTCATTCATCAATGCCTTGTGTTTTACAGAAAGAAGCAAAAGTTATATAGTGAGAATATGCGAGTGACTCGACCATTTCTTGGATGTGAACGTCACCTTTTTTGAGATAAACAAAACCCCACGTAGGACTCACTCACTCACCCTTCTTCCTGTTGAGGACACAAACCCCACCAAACATTCACTCCTCTACAATGGTCACACTACATTACAATCCCAAAAGCAACCCTTTTGGTTCTAATAAACCACTAGCATTAACCACCTTAAGTTAAGATCAAAAGTAGAGTTTCGACTACAACAACAGATTAAAAGACAGAGACTTGGAGGTTAATTAAGACAACAGGCGTAATTGGTAATGGGTTGCTCTTTATGGGGTGAAGAAAATGATGTTATGTAGGGAAAGTATTTTGTTTTCTTGTTATTTTAAGCAGAGAACGAACCAAAGAAACAATAATAAGAAAAAAAGGAAAGTAAAAAAGAGGATTTGCATGATCCATATTTGCAGGGGCTTGTGCAATAAAAACATGCAGATCCCATGATCTTGTCTGATACTGCTTTTTTCTCTCTTATCTATCCCTGTCTCTCTTCCGTCCAAATTCACATGTCCCAAAGTTTTTGTCAGTGAGCAAAAAGATACCCAACCAGCGGGAAGGAAGAAGGGGTCTTTCTTTCCATCCACCCAATGATGTTACATTGAAACAAGGACTCTGAACCCTTGGATTCAATGACTTTTCATCTTGAGATTTGAGTCAACCCCGTCAGATTCTGACACCAGTTCTTCAGCTAAAAAGACTGATCCTATCAGCATAAAGAAGCCACCCCTTTGTAGCTTCAGTTCTGTGTCACATAGGGATTTTCAGGCAGTGAAACAGTGATGGATTAGGATTAATGCACATAACATTATCAGTTTTATGACTAAAGTTTCTGTCTTTTCCACCAAACATCGGCCGAAATCCGGCGGGTCTCGCAAGAGTTTTCTGTTTCCTGTGAAACCAACACGCACACACAGTTTCCTCACCAACCAAAACCAAACTTCCCATCTCATCACACTATACTATACCATACTTAATGCTTTCCCCTTGCGTGTTGCACTCATCCTTTCCCATTGATTCTCTCAAATTTTACTTCTTCCCTAGATTTTTGCTAATTGTGTTTTGATTAACAACGTAACGTCGAGCCATTAACAACACCTTCGTGGTGTGTACGTGCGATTCTTATAAACTATACCACTTGATAGCCACCTTTCATGTGTAATGTTCATAGTCAACTTACATGTAAATTGTCTTTATTTTGTATTTTTAAAAAATTATCAAATTTTAGATCATACCATCACCCACCCTCCATTGTCAACGCTCTTGAAAAATCATTCGCCTGCGGGCATGTGGAATGTCATTTTCTTTGAAAATCTGGAGAAATAAATCACATCTTCACGTGTGAACATTTTTGTAGTAAGTAGGCATTTAAGAAGAGATAGAAATCGCAGGAGGCAATGGTGCAAAAATGTACTAAAACTAAAAGTGATAAAATGGTATTAATGCGTCGTGGTCAGGAAGAAACAAAAAAGTCCATTCAAACCTACCATTTATGTAAGTGGTACACTTCTTTGTTTCTCATGCTATGTAACATCTCCTTTGGTCATAGATCCAAAAGATTGATAGTATCTTGGGTCGGCGAGATTTTGCATTCTATGTCTGCCTAGTCATTACTCTCTTTTTTTTTCACTAATTAGATATTTTTGTAAATATTGTAAGTTATATAAAAAGGGTTTGTTTCCTTTTTTGTGTATCCACCACCAACCAAATCCCAGTAAAGTTTAATCACCAATCATTTACTATAATTTTAATGTTAATCTTCTATCTAATTATTAGTTTTTTTATAAATTAAGAGGAGAATTTAATTAATAATTAATGTTTTAAATATCGAACTATAAGTTAAACAGTAAAACAAGATGTTTAAGGTTTAAAAGATTTAAGACCGTCATTAAATCGACTAAATATTAAATAAAATTTAAAAAATTAAAATATGATTAGAAAAGATTATCCTTACTTATTATAGAATTTAAATTTAATTAAAAAGATATTTTTAAATTAAAATTATCGATTGATTAATTAATAAACTGAAAAAAATTTTACAAGAAGAGTTATTAAAATAAATCAAATCGAACGTTCAAAATCGAACCAAAAAATTAATTAGCTCAAAGTTTTTATGATTGAATTTGTTAAGTTTTTTAATTATTGGTAATAATTACTAATGACATTGAAATACTTATTTTTATTCATACGGCTCAATTATATTATTTATATTTTAATTATAATTTTTATAAATAAACTTAAATTACAAAACATGAATTATCAATAAAATTTAAATACTTATATTTTATTTATACGACTTAATTATGTTATTTTATTACAATTATAATTTTATAGTAATTAAACTTAAATTATGAAAATATAATATTTGAAGTCTTTTGTACTCTTTAATATTTCGTATTTAAAAAGTGTTTTGTGTTAAAATTTTATTATTAATTACTTTTTTATAAAAAAAAATTCTTAGCTTGCTTAAATTATGGTGATTATATATTGGGAACTTTAGCCTCAACGTTAACTGTAACCTTAACCTTAACCTTGGCCTTGACGTTAACCTTAACCTTAACCTTAGCCTTAGCCTTAGCCATAACCACCATAACAAGGTTAAGTAACCGACCGAAACGGTTAACCTCGGATAAGGAAAAGAGAGGTCAGGCTAGGTCTGGTTTGGAAGCTGAGAAACGGAACCTGACCTTTTGGGGCTTGCTTGTCTTGTTCGGTGTTCCTATTTCAATCAATTAAGCTGTCCACCACGTGTCAAATTATAAAGCTACCGCTGCCTTTACATGTGGGGTCTACACCCAAAGATAACGGCTTTTGGCCTCCGACCACCCAACATGCTCGAACTTTAACGCCCGTTTCCTTTTGAGTTGGCGGGAATTATTGATGTACGGTCTACGTTATTTTCTAATATATTAATATGCATAATGTTAATAACTAGTTTTATTTTTAAATAAATAGTAATTTCTCAAATAAAATTGACATACCCAGAAAAATAATGGAATTTGGGACAATAAATTAAAAGACTAATTATAATTATTTTTATGTAATGGTAAAGTTTTTAAGTAATATTATAATTCCTAAGTTATATATTTCGCATAAATTATGTAATAAATTAATAAATAATAATTATATAGCATCTTTAATTTAATTAATAATTATTGGTCAAATTTAATATTAAATTTGTATGCTTTATCCTAAGTATCATGAAATAAATAATAAAATATGTCTATTAGTTAAAGATAAGATTGTGTATTATTAAACTTTTAAAAATTTCATATGTCAGTGAAATTTTTACTGGATATTGTTGTTGTTGTAAATAATAAAAATCTGTAATAAAATTAATAGATTAACTATATTATTCTTTCATGTAAGGGTAAAATTTATAGGTAATATAATAGATATTAATTAATTTGATTGATTGATATGGATAAGTTATATTAATTAAGTTGAATTCTTGGCCTTATCACACGCAAGTTATTGAAATACTCTTCACATCACACGAATAGTATTAGCATATCATCAACCAGTTATAAATAATCTTAGTCATGAGAATCAACGGTGGAGAGTGTCAAACAACTCGTGAAGCGAACGTCTTGTCAAAACCTGGGTCACGAATCGCGAGCAAAGAGGGGTAACTAATGGATGTTACGTTTTGTCCTGATAAAGGGTACAGTGTGGGGGAGTTTATTGCAAGTCCAGATGTAGCGCACTTAGCGGTAGCAGTCTAATCGTGGGAGTCAGTTTGATGGGATAATCCCGACCGTCTGATGGGTGATGTTTGTGGTGATGATTAGACTTTGGAGCACACTCTTTTTATGGATGGAATCCACGTGGCTAAAGCCAGCTGTTACTAGATGCTAATGTCTCTCCATCTCCATAACAAGGATCTACTGGCAACTACAGGTGAAGAAAAGATGACGTGGTTACATTAAAACCATGAATATTGTACTATTATTTTATTCATAGATGCATATAAATTAAAATAGGAAGGAAAAAATATATTTTTAATACAATTAATAAATTTAATATTTTAAATAAAATTGTTCTTAATTATTTAAATAATTAAAATTTAACTTTAATTATCAACTTATTTCAAAAACAAAATCTTTACTAATTATGCGTATTATTAAGCTTTTCAAATTTTATATTTCAAAAAAATTTTATCGTGTTATTGTTAGCGTTGTTATTACGAACTCGGAAATCAATTATTTTCATAATTCATCCTACATTTTTTGTGTGTTTTTCAAAATCAATGCTTAATAAATATTAGTTTTAATACAAAATTATTTCAATATTAAAGAATTATCTTGAAAAATAAAAAGATTATTTTGTCAACCCAATCTTTTTTTTTTCTCCACGTTCGTAAAACAGGAAAGAGCCACCCCACAATCTATAATGACTATACATACGAATTTCACATTCATCTTCAAGTTAGGGTTTGCGGTGGTGATCATGCCCTACCACTTTTCTGTTTATATATATTTTTCTTTTTGTGTTCATTATCCCAACACTCTTTGTCTTTCTCTTTTCACGCTCTTTCCTTCCTGATATGTTTTCTTCACTTGAATTGATTACCCCCATCACTATCTCCTCATCACCGATGGTTGTTCTCTTGTGCCCCTTTTTGTACCCTTTAATTGTTGGCCCTACAGGCCGCTAATGCTATCAAGAACATGATAAATTTTGGACCCTTTCTTCACATTTTGAACTTATCTTTGTTTTAACTTTGAGTTATGCTTTTGTTCCAAATGGGTTTAAGGGGATTATGGAAACAAACTAAAATAAAAGAACACAGTACATAAAGAGGAATATATGCGGTTAGTCATCGACCAAAATGTTTTGTATTGTTATTGGAAATGAACAATTAAGTTCCACACGCACCAAATTCTTGTTAGAAATATCATTTCCAAATGTTGAGTTCATCTTTTTCTATTCAAGGGTTATGCTTGCCATGTCTGAATCCGGAGCTACTTTGAATTAGTTCTCTATACCTTATAAAATTATGTGTCTTACCTTGTTAGGGTTTTTGGAACAAGTCATGGTCTTGAAGGGAGAAGTAGTGTAGGTGATGATTATAATTTGGTGGGGTTAGGGAGTGATATTCTTTGTGCTTGTGATAATTGGAATCATGAGGTAGTTGGCTAAAAAGTAAGGTGCTCATAGCCACCATCATAAAAACCTTCTCTTTTCTTTTTGTTGATTATCATTAGTTAAGTTGGGGTTCTATATGTACCATATGCCCTCATGATGCAATGCATACATGAGATAAAGGGTTCAAATAAGATGGCCAAAAAGTTTAATCCTTAATTTATCCACTATATGTGATTATTTTAGCATGGTATCCCACTTATGATTGATGTTTAAGAAGTCCACTTGCTTTGAACTTGAATGATTACCTTCTTTTTTAGTCCTAACTCTTGATTAAGTCAAGATTGTTTTAAGTAAGTCTCTCCTTTTTTTTCTTCTTTACTCGTGCACGCGTAATAATAAAAAACAATGAAAGAGAGACACAAGTATAAAGTCTTTTTATGTATGGATTAGCCAAGTCTATTGGTTGGAACACTTAAGATATTCCTCTCCCTCACCTTAATAAAACTATGGATACTTAGATTAAGGAAAGTCAAGGATGTGTCATTATCATTGCAGAAACACACGGATTCTTGATTGTAATTAGCCAACCGATTATTGGGTGACCTTCTTTTCTTTTTCACATTTTACAAATGGATCATATTTGACAATTTGAACCAATGATTTTTTCAATTAGGGGAAACGAATTTGACAAATTGAACCATGTTTGAAAGGAAGGGAATGCTTTGTCTCGAAACTTGATATTTCAAAATGTCTCAAATGCTGCATTGCAAATCATGACATGTGGCAATTATCTTTATTTTGCTCAAAATTTAAACAAATTCAAGTATTTTTTATTAAAAAAAACTTTTTTTTAATAGTTTATTTGAAGTTTATATTAAATAACTATTTTAATCTCTTTCAAAAATAAAATATTTTATATTTTAAATTTATATTTTTATAATTTGAGAGCATGTAGAATTTTAATAAATTATTTTAATTTAAAAGATAGGATGTGATTTAATTTAAGTGAATATGATTATCTTGAATTTATTAACATAATAAGGGTGTTTCATTTAATAATAATTATTTTTTATTTAGAGTTAATTTTTTAACGAGTGAGTTAGATATGACAATAACTAATAGTAATTATGACATATTATAGAATATTATCACTTGTAAATCAAAATGAATACAACCACTCTTCCTGTTACACTCCTCGGGTGCCTCTCCATCTTCCTAGGTTGTATGTGGGGTTGTGTCGTCCCATCTAGTTATGTAATTCCTTTGTATTTTTTTTCCATCTATATATAAAAAAAAATTGAATACAAAATCTCACGAATACCGCACAGCGAGTTCCATGCAATGCAAACTCCTCAAGACAAAATAAGCCAAGTCGGTTTCAGAAGCAAGAACTTGAGTTAAATCGAGACTAAGTGCGTATCTTAATCACTCAACGAGTGCTTTCCATGAAAGAAGATAGTCCTTGGCTGATTCTACCTTTATCAAAAAGCCCTTAGGCTCGGGGATCCTGGTGTGAACTGTGAACACATCTTAAGCCGCAAACCTCTGTTCCTTTGCACATTCTTATCTTCCACCACCAAAGTACAAAAGAAAAATGTGCCTGTAAACATATCAAAATCCCAAGTTGGATCTTCTTTTTTTTTTTTTTCCGGTGGACCCTAAACTCCACTTCAAACACTAATGCCAAGAAAGGAAAAGGATAAAACACAAGATCTAACCCTAAGAAAGAGGGTTATGGTGAAAATTTCTCGACCATTTAGTGAGAGATGAGATGTAAGCCAATGGTGTAAGTAGTAAATGAAAGACTCAAAACCTTCTAATCTTTTAGCCTTTTCTTTTTCAAAATTCGTACTAAAATCAGGTCGTATCCAATCTTGAAAGGGTCAATCTCATTAACTTGGAAAAGGGACTTTAAAGGGTCCCATGAATAGCTTGTTATATGTAACAAGTCCTATAGAAAGAAACGTGGGGAATTTAATTGGGACATGGTTGAAACACGGTTTGGCAAAAAGTTTCCAAGGCCTCATGATCATATGCTTGAAGGAAATGGAACTTGGCTGCTATGCTATCCCCAACTACCCATCTTCCACAAGATAACGAGCAAGTTGCAACTATGTCCGACATTCCTTTTCGATTTCGGCTAAGGCAACAGTCAAGTCTTCTTTAAGAACTTTCTTGGTTAGAGCAACGAAATCTCCAAAAGGGCATCCAATATTCATCGAATGGTGCATTTTCCATCGAAATTTTTGGGACTTTCTTTCTGTTATGAAGGTCATCGACCGTTAAAGTGGTTGTTATTGGTCGTGTTTGATGTTAGGTTTTGTTCGATGACTACAAGGCGGAGAAAAGTTAGTGTTGATGTCCCTAACTTTCCACTCTAGGAATCATCGTAATTCATACAGGTTTGTCTTTCGAGAAAAGTTCTGTACTTAACGGCATCTACCTGCAAATTAATGGTGGTATAAAGACTGAAGAGAATGGGATTGCTAATGCTAAGTTACTTGGGGCATTTATTGTTATCATTTTTTCACTTTCAAATGCAAGATTGGTCATAAGTTAAGATCAAATGATCAGTTAAGTTCATAGGATTTATATTTGTAGTATGATATAGCTAACATTGTTATAATTCAATGATTCTTAACAATGGTAGTTTGAATGATATTTAGATTATAATTGTTGTCAAATCAGTAATTTAATTAATCACATGTTTTTAAGATTTGATGTGATCATTTTCCTTATTGGGGTATTTATCATAAACCCTTGAATTTAGATTATTGTGAAGTAGTAATTGAATTAAGAATTATTCATTGATGGGGTAACAATGCCTCTATTTTTTAATAATCTTATTTATTATTTCAATTCAATTTTACTAAATATAATTAAAATTTTATAAAAACACTCATTCATAAGTACATTAAGAACCTTAAAAGGTTAATTCTTTACCATCTCTATTGCTTTTTAATTAAATCATTGGATAAAAATATAAATATGGAAAGAGAAACAAAAGATATTAAGCAAACAAAGTAAATATAAAATTTTAAAAACAAACTTAAGGAAATACCTCAATCATTTAGGATTACTTTTGAGTAATCTACCTCCCACCACTCAGCCGACAGACCACTTTCGCAGGTGCATTTTCCATGAAGTTTTGATATTGAGTACAGTGAGATGAGACGACAATGTCATCAAATAGACCTAGAAGACTAGCACTTAGAACCTTACCACACGTTGACCTCTAATAGGAGAGTGTAAAAACATGGTCTTGTGACTCACCAAGCTTAACTTTTAATTAAGCCGAAGTTAATTTGCTAAACCCATGCATGGCATGTTTTCTTGGTATGTGAACCTAAAGCAATCCTCTAGAAAAGCCCAGCTGACCAGAATAGAGGAAGACTGTATAGTATTTGAGCTCACCCAATTGAAGTCACACACTATATAGCTCACTCAATTGAAGTCACACACTAACTTATATAACCTTTGAATTTATATACCATCCTGTATAAAGGAAAGTACGTGCATCGAAAAAAATAATTTAATTTTAATATTAAAATTTAGGGTAAAAGTTATAAATCTAAGTTTACAAAACTCTTTAATTTTTAAAATTTTAAAAAATCATTAATCTTCAAATTTTTTTAAAAATCCCTTCTCTTAAATTTCAACTAAATAATAATAATTATAAACGTGACACTTATATCATTCAAATGATATTTAAATAACGTTTTAAACTTAAGTTGAATTGATTAAATCTTACTTAAACTAGTAGTTTATTATATTTATCTTAAATTATTAATTTAAATATAATTTAATTAATTCGAATTAAATTTGATGATTGAGTTGTGAATTATATTATTGATATTTAATTAATTTGTATATAATATTTGTTTTGACTTTGCATTTGGAAACTGAACGAAAGGAATATCTATGGCCCAAGGAAATATCGAAACCTAAAAACACTTCCGGGCCGAAAGGAACTAACAAAAGCTCGTGATCTAGGACTGCACAGGCCTCGGAGAGTAACTTAAACTAAAGTACACTAGTAAGCAGCAAGACTGATAAATAAAATATCCAAATCCTTCTTGCAGTAACACGACACAAACTAAGGCACAGACAAGATCCAGGACTCGTGGGGCCTGGATTAAGTGAGCATGTCATGTCATGTGCATGTGACCAGAAATCCAGTCTGGAGACACCTCACACAATGCCTGCTAAAAGATTAAGATTAAACCGTACCTCGTGTCATTCTTAGTAAAAATTATGCTTATGAAATGTCTTCTTATCGCTAAAGTCCATGCAGAATCATACCTTCATACGCGTATAACTAAACACAAAACTTCTCATAAAATCACATGCCCGTAATGTCAGACACTCTCATACTTTTGTTTTAGGTTACGTTTCGTTTAAGGCAAGGTGCTGTGAGTTTTTAATGTTTTCTTTGAAAAAGTCTTAAGTGCTTGGTTAGGTATTAATTAAAAGAATGAAAAGGTATAGAATGGAATGGTTTATAATATAATGAAATGGTTTATAGTGAAAAGTTGTTTAGAGGGATAGAAGGGTTTATAATGTAGCCTTTTGAGAGATGGTCAAGTTGGTAGAGTGGGGGGCATATAGCTAAAATGTCTTGTGTTTGAATCCCCTAACTTACGCTCTCTCGATCAAGCTTGTTATACAGGGCTTGTTTAGTGTAGAGTAATATAGTGAAAAGTTGTTTGGAGAGTGGAAAGGTTTATAAAGGGTGGTC
>JANIJH010000005.1:3941180-4017352 GCA_024520975.1 Erythroxylum areolatum | reverse complement strand
GAGTTGGTTGAGTGGGAAGCATGGAGCTAAAATGTCTTGTGTTCATATCCTCTAGCTTACGCTCTCTCGATCGAGTTTGTCGTATAGGGCTTCCTTAATATAGAGTACCCAATTGGCGTGATTTGTAAATTATTGTGTCAATCTAGAGGTTTACCCAATAGACATCCAAAAGATAGTGGTTGTGAGTTCCTCCGTTTTTCAAAAAAAAAAAGTTCAAAATATATTGTAATAAAATGTTGTTTAAAAAATGGATGAAATAGAATGTAATATAATGTATAATAAATGATTATTATATCCCTGACTATTGGACTTTCTATCAGTAAGATTTTTACTGAATGTTGTTGTTGAAGATATAATTATTAAGATTTGTTTATCAACAACGCATCTTAATTTTAAATATCATTACAGAATTTTGATAAAATATTTATTTTGTTTGTTAAATAGTTTATGTAAATTATATAGTTCATGAGATATATTTAAATATTGATTTAATAAACATTAAAAAATAGAGTTAAATTCCTGTCCTTAGAAAAAATAAAGTTTTGATTAAATGCTAAGGAGATAATGACTAATACAAATGTTTTAAAAAATGGATTAAAAATTAAACCTATGAATCAAGAATTTTAAGGTTTAAAAGATTCCATTAGTATTAGATAGGAAAAAATCGGTTAAAGATTAAATAAATTTTAATAATGTCTAAAAAATAATTTTGCATATTTATAAAATTAAATTTTAATTAATTTATTTATTAAAATTAATTAATTTTACAAAAACTAATTAATTAATCAAATTTTAATAATAAAATTTATTACACTAAATTAAATTAAAATAACAATTTAAAATTACAGCCGTTAAATCGATAAAATCGTTTTTAATTTATAAAATATTGAATAATAAATCAAATCAAATTACACTGGAGTCGAGAGTTTGGTAGGGTTTAGTTAGAAGTACCTTTTGGATCTACCTTTCTCCCAGGGTGGGCAGATTAGATTTTTACAGTTGTCTTCTGTCCACGTGTGGCCCCACCTTGTCAACCTCCTCAGTTTCAGTACGCTAGATTAGTGACTACGGTGAAGAAATTAATCTCATACACGTGGCAATGGTGTAATGACGGAATAAAAGTCAAGAAGGAAAACGTAAGTCTTTATTAGGGGTCTACGGTGGTATGTCGCACCAGACAATCATTAAGCCTGACTAGGTAACTGTCGGTAAATGAGGTGAGAGGAAGTCTAGTCAACGCAGTTTTAACCGAACCACACATTTCCTCGGCGATTACTTGGAGCGATGTTGGAAGGAAGGGGACCTTAAGGTGGGCCCCATCAGGACTGTCCCTGTCAGTTCCAGCTCTTCGCAATCTGTGCCATCCTTTTTTATTTCCCATTCTACCCTTCTTTACGGAAAAGATATTTTCACTTCTAAATATTTCATAATTTTCTTGTTTTATTACTTTAAAATTTTGGCTTAATCGGATTAATCCTAAGCTCGAAAGATTCTACCCCAAAAATTCTAGAAGATGTAAACATGAAACTTTAAGATTCTTTAGATTCTTATGCCTATAAATTTTTACGTATAAAGAGTCTTCGTATACTTAATTGTTCAATTAATGATCAATTATTTACCTCTCCTTACTTAATACCAAGTTCTCATCAACCCCAAATTGTCTAATAGTTTCAACTGTCATATTATTACTAAAAGCGAGACGTCCATAATTAATCTGATAAAAAAATTTTACCCAAAAAAATTAGAAAATTATCAATAAAAATATTTCATAATTTTCCTCTTTTCGTACGACTCCAACTCAAAACCAACTTTTTAAAAATCTTAAGTGAGGTAAGGCCACTCTTTTAACTTTTTTGCTGAAATTGGAGAGTGGAGTGGAGGGTGGCTTGGAACATGCACTGTGATCCTTTCCTCTATTCATCTGTGAGAGTCTCCAGGTGGCTTTGTCTTTTTACAGTGAGAGAGCGACAGGGGCTGATGAGAAAGTGGAACAAAAACAGAACACACAAGCCAAACCAAAGAGCAAAAATGCTGTGTTTATCAGTCTCCTCATTCTTTTCTTCTCCTGTCTTCATTCAACTTCAATCCCTCCCTGGCCGCTTGCTTGGTACGACTAAATCCCACCCCCATTTTTCCTTGTCAGTTCTCTTCAACTCTTTCACTTTCTCCATACTTCTCTGCCTTCTTTCCTCCGACTCGTGTTTCTCCTTGAAACTACGTCTATTCTAGATCCAACTCAAGCTTATTGATCACCCTCTCTGAGTCTAAAATCCATGCATCTTGTTCGTATTGCTTATTGCACTGAATTCAGCTGAGAATGAAATTTAGCTTCTTGGGTTGTCAAATTTCGTATCTTTATATTCTCTTGGGTATCAAGCATCGAGATTTTTGTTTCTTCTAGCTCATCTTTTCATGAATTTAGCCAAAGTTCACATTTTTAAATTCTTGGAACCAACTTATTGCGCTTTGTTCAGAAGCAATCTAATTTAGTGCCATGGATCTTCTTATGGGAACAGGGGTCTTGATTCCATTAGTATACTGCTTATTACTTTCTCTTCAATTCAGCTTTTTACACTCTTATCAGACACAACCGATGAACTGTACGGATACCACGCGTCTGTGCACGTCGTATTTAGCCTTTAAACCTCAGGAGAATGAGACTCTGGACGTGATCCAGAGCATGTTTGATGTGCTACCACAAGATGTGACCGTAGAGGGCAATGACCGAGGCTACATATTTGTGAAGAAGAACTGCTCGTGCTTATCGACGCCCAAGGTTTACTTGACCAACACTACCTATACAGTTAGAACGAGCGACGGTTATGTGTCTGACATTGTGACCAATGCGTATGATGGGCTTGCTTTGTCTCTTAATACAACACGGCCGGCCAGGTTTGGAGAAGTTGTCTCGTTGAGGTTGTTCTGTGGATGCTCAAGCGGGTTGTGGAATTATTTGATGAGCTATGTGATGATGGAAGGAGATACCTTAGAATCATTGTCAAGCCGTTTTGGGGTCAGTATGGATAGTATTGAGGCCGTGAATGGGATTGAGGATCCGGACAATGTTACTGTTGGTGCTCTGTACTATATTCCTCTCAATTCGGGTGGGTCTTCTGTTGTAACTTCTTCATTTCCTCTTATTGCTTTTCTTGCAGTTCCTGGTTTATAGCTTGAACTGTTATGTCAATTGGATTGATTTTGTAAGTTATCAGAGGGGGTGTTAGGAGTTCGTGGACTGAAACATATGAGGATGATCAAATAGTACATGATCTGTCTCGTATTTTTGAGTTTTGGAAGAAGTAACTCTTTGTGATCCGTATCAAACTAGCTTTGTAAACGTATCGTATAGCTCAATCATCTTTTTTGAGTGTCCGAGGTTGTTGAGAGATAGACATGTGATTCATAGAATAGAATGTGTTTTTTGGCTGTGTAAGGGCTGTATCTCAGTAGGTGGTGAATTGCTTATGTAGCATCTATATTGAGAATTTAAGTGTTGTATAGGTTAATTCGTTGTTGACTTGTTTCTAACCTTGCTTTGCTTCACCTTAATTGTTTAGTAAAAGTTATGTCTCAGTCCAAATGGGGGAATTGCTGAATTTGTTGCTATCAAGTACATTATGCCATTACAATACTGTAGTAATTCCATAAAAATATGAAGATATCGTTTCAATCAAAAAATAGTTGCTTTTGATGTTTAAAAATTAACTATACAATTTTCAAGAGAAGGCGAGGTAATGCAAGCAGTTGACACTTGATAGTAGATCTTTTGATCATTTCGAATCGAATGGACCATCTGTTGTTTCTCGCAAAGTTATAGAATTAGAAATGCCAAAGAAACAAATCATCTGAAAAGTGCAGAAGATAACACAGAACTGGAGATGTGATTAACAAGCATAAGAGTTGCTTCTGTGTCTGGAATTTTAAAGAGAATAAGATGAATGTTACTCTATATGGCCTGAAGGAGACTGCATTTCTGGCCCCATATTTTCTAGAGTGTTCAGCAACCAGTGATCGAGATATTTAACTTTTCATGAGATATCCTCTGTGCAGGGTCCATTTCAGAGAGAAGCGAATTCTGTCTGAATAGACGGATCAATGACTATCATTGTTCCTCATAGGTGAATTAATGAGAACTATCTGAAGCATAGAACTTAATTCCCAAATCATTTGGAGAACAGGGTCCTGCATAATTAGTCATTGAAGTTTGTTTCATTGCTTGAGTGAATGGATGGATGCCAGTCATCATAATGCATGTTAGCATAAGTATATTTTTGAACTTGATGAGTAAGTTTGATTCTTATATTTCAGATCTAACCATTTTTGTTATGTATAGTTCCATTTTGTAAATGATAAATGCAAAAAGGAAATTTCCATTTAATTTTCTGAGAAAAGCAAAACAGCGGTTTTCATGTAAGTGGAATTGATGTCGTTTTTATAGAATTTATGAGGGTTTTGCTGGTATGAAATTTCTAATATCATGAAAATTCCTAGTTCTTGATCAAAGCATTTGTTTTCTACCTCAGTTCCTGGTGACCCTTATCCAACAGAAGCAGATACTCCTTCTCCCGCTCCTGCACATTCTGCTAAAAATATCTCAGGTGTGGACCTTACTGCATATCAACAACTATTTATAACACTTTTTTTGTGGAGACTGTCAGCAATCATCTAATTTCCTGGAAATCCTTCCTGGTAATTTTTCCATGCAACTTTTGTATAATCTATTATGTTTGCTTTGTGTTTGCAGTTAATGAAAGACCTCATAAGGTCCATGTGCCTTATGGATGGATTATAGGTGGTACTGGCAGTGCTATTGCAGTGATTGTCTTCTGTACTGTTTTCTGCATCTCTTTAAGAAAAGCAGCTCGAAGAAGTCATGATAAAGATCCTGGTGGCAAGAGTTATAAATTCCATATTCTTCGCAAGCCAAGTTTTTGTTGTACTTCTGGAAGATACACTTGCTGCCAATCTGGAGATTGGAAGCAAGCAAACGGCGAGTCTAGCAGCCACCAAGTCACTATACCTAAAGGTTAAAACGAGTTTTACAATTCCGGATTCCTATCATATT
This sequence comes from Erythroxylum areolatum, assembly GCA_024520975.1. Taxonomy (NCBI): domain Eukaryota; kingdom Viridiplantae; phylum Streptophyta; class Magnoliopsida; order Malpighiales; family Erythroxylaceae; genus Erythroxylum; species Erythroxylum areolatum. The sequence continues at coordinate 4,012,287 of JANIJH010000005.1, read as the reverse complement.
TACTTATGTACAAGGCTTTTGCTCTTTTTTATAAATTTTTAGTTCTAGCATGCTGTTATGTTCGACTTTGAGCTTGTTTATACATGTGATTAGCTTTCATATTTACAGCTCTAGGATCTGATGTGTTTGATGTGGATAAGCCTATGGTTTTCACGTACGAAGAAATTTTGTCGGCAACTGATGGATTCTCTGATTCAAACCTTCTTGGGCATGGAACATATGGTTCTGTATATTATGGTCACCTTCATGACCAGGTTTCTAGCTGTTGCCCTGGTGCTTGAATTGCATAAAAACTTAAAAGAGTAAGATTTATCATCACTTCAATGGTAATGCCGTTCTATATTCTTTCAGGAAGTTACAATAAAGAGAATGACAGCTACAAAAACTAAAGAATTCATGGCTGAGATGAAAGTCCTGTGCAAGGTCCATCATACAAATCTGGTAACAGTCTTTTGAAATATTGAATTGCTTTTATGCTCGTAGCTCTTCCTTAAATAGTTTGAATGTTTGACTCGTTTTTTTTAATTGTTTTAAGGTAGAATTGATTGGCTATGCAGCTACTGGTGATGAGCTCTTCCTAATTTATGAATATTCACAAAAAGGTTCACTGAGAAGCCATTTGCATGATCCTCAGAGTAAGGGTGATCTTCCTCAATTATGGTTTTGTAGAAATATGTTATTAGAAATCCTGTTGTTTTATGTGTAACACTTATAGTTGATTTCTTTATATTATGCTAGTCCATTTTTGCGGGAAATTTTGGAACAATGATAAATAATTCCTTTATCAAAACTTATGCATGTTGATTATCAGTAATATTATGTAAGTAGTTCCATGGTTGGTATCATATCTTGATGAATAAAAATCATGGAAATTTTATCCAACTGCATCTTGGAAGAACCCAAGTCAGTTTTATACGTTGAGGGACTGATACTTTTCATTATCTTGCTGTTTCTAATTCATTGAGTCATTGCATAGCACATCATTTGAGGTGGCGTACCACTTGTACACCATGCTAAAGTTTGCAAGACTTGCTGTAGGTCACACTCCACTTTCATGGATTCTGAGAGTTCAGATTGCACTAGATGCAGCCAGAGGTATCGAATACATTCACGAGCATACAAAGACACATTATGTCCACAGGGATATTAAGACAAGCAATATCTTACTTGATAGCTCCTTTAGGGCAAAGGTTTGGACATAACTAGATTAACTGGATTTTAGGTTATTATCTCAATATAGATGGTACATCTCAGCAGATTTTTCTCTTCAGATATCAGATTTTGGATTAGCAAAACTTGTTGGAAAAGCTGGTGAAGGAGAAGCTTCAGCTACAACAATTGTTGGTACATTCGGCTATGTAGCCCCTGAGTAAGTAAAAGTACTACAAATGTTTTGGTCAACTTGTGTCCTTCAACCACTCTCAACTATTACTTTTTCATTGTCCAGATACTTGAGTGACGGTCTTGCTACAACCAAAAGTGATGTATATGCATTTGGTGTTGTTCTTTTCGAAATCATATCCGGAAAAGAAGCCACAATTCGAAATGAATCTGCAGCAACCAAAAATCCTGAAAGTCGTTCGTTGGTGTCTTTGGTAAGTCTTGCCCACATATGTGATAGGAAATGAAATAAGCATGGATCAATGATCCGATAAATAATGCTGTTTTAGAAGAATTGAGAATCCAGTGGAATACAAATAAAATGTGCAGACATTTTACCATCATCTACTTGGTTAAACAATATTGCGATAAAGAACATACCTTGTGGCATTGATAAAGGATCGATCAAATGCTTAAATTGCAGATGTTAGCAGCTCTCCGCAATTCACCCGACTCCACGAGCATGTCAAGCATTAAAGACAATGTTGACCCCAATATGATGGATTTATATCCCCACGATTGTTTGTATAAGGTGACTTTTCTTCGTCTTTATCCTTTTAATGATATACTAGTTGAAGGTAGATTTCCTGCAGATTGAAGGTAGGGGAACTGTAGAAGCATCAATTTACTGTTTATAATTGAGCTGAGATTTATGGGATAAATAGTGTTCTTAACATTAACATTCGTCATTTCATAAGCAGAACTTTTTCTTTGATTGTAACCTGTTTTAATTGTATCTAACTCAATCATCTTTTAACTTTGGATCTTCTTGTTGGTGATCAAATTAATGAACAGATGGCCATGCTCGCCAAGCAATGTGTAGACGCAGATCCCATCCTCCGACCCGACATGAAGCAAGTGGTGATATCCCTGTCACAGATACTGTTGTCTTCCATTGAGTGGGAAGCAACTCTTGCCGGAAACAGCCAAGTATTCAGTGGTCTCGTCCAAGGACGATAACGGTGAACCTTTATTCCTTTATTCGGATATCTCTTGTCCTGTACGTGGCTATGTTGTCTCAGACAGTTCAGTGTTCATATAGTAGACCTCATATTATCCCTTTCCCTCTCTTTTCTGATTCTGTTTCACACAACGGCTATATGGAAAATTTTTGGGGTATGTAACACGTGATGTAACTCAGTGAGTGGATCGTTAAGGTTCTAAGACAAGCAGCTAAATGGAGTATATTATTATCTCAATCTTATGGTACAATATCTCTTTACCAAGTATCTGCTACAATAAACAACCCGACTTTATTTCAAGACTCTACACTATTAATTCTTCTCACTACTTGCATAGAGAAGCTAGTACACGACGAGGTGGTTCAAAGGACTTTCTGGCATGAAGAACAGCCCAATTGTCTATCAGTAGAACATCACCCTTCTGCCAAGGAATTGCAACACTTTCCTCTTCAAGAATTTTTAAACAGTCATTGATAATATCACCAGGCAATGGTTTGCCATCCCCAAATATCACAGCCTTGGTAGGATCATTCCTCTCATCTTCCCAACCCGTGTACGCAGCCACCATACTGTTGAACCAAATTTTGCGATTCCTTGTTCTGTCAAATTTGATAGCTGGGATTGGTCCCATGATTGTTTTCACTCCATCTTCTAACCATTCTAGCTTCATCCCCAGTTTAGCAGCCCTGTTGAAACATTAATGTTATACACTCATCATTAAACACAAGAGGCCTCTTCTGTATCCTCTTGCAAATAATCAGCAAATACTACAAAATTCCACTTGCTATTAGCTCCTAATCTATTCGTCAGTAACTTTGAAATAAAAGATCGAGTCTTGAACTCAAAAACCAGAGCTTCTTACACAAGACTTCGAACACAAACCTTTGAGCAGCAACACTCTTGTCATCTGTCAAAAACGTGGACTTCCATCCCCGTCCAATTGGAGAAGCAGGATTGTCTTCTTCACCCAACACTCGGATATATATCAAATCATGCTCCTCCAATCGCTCCACGAAATCAGGGTACTTGTCTTTCATCTTCTGATACACAACATGGCTCAAGACAATTGGAGTCTCTCCTCCACTCCTTGGTTCCACTTCACAGAAAAAGAACAACTTTGATGGGAACTCAGGAACCTAAACGAACAAACAAACAAATCCCACTTAAGTGTAAGAAATCTAGCACCGAAACAAGATTAAATATCAAAGCTTTCGACGATTGAACCTGAGCCATCTCATGGTGGAAGGGAATCTTCTGGTCGGGAGGGGACTCATTGGCTGTGAAAACACGGCCAACGACGTTGGTCCTAGGGGCGGCTCCACCCACGTACGGTAACTCCTCGAAGCCGAAGGCTTCAACGACGTCGTTGAACTCGGAGGCCGACGAGACGTCAAATCCTCTGAACAAAACAGCTCCAGTCTCGTGAAGCAACGACTCAAGGTACGGTTTGCTGTTCTTGACAAGGACGGGAAGTGAAGCGCGTGCAGGGTTTGGACCGAGAACGGACGGGAACGGAACGGAGCCGTACAGTTTCTGGTGGGGAATTTCCGTCAGCTGAAAAGTCTCGGCCATTGTCGCATTTGTTGTCTAAGAAGAAACTTCGCATATAAAGGTTGCGTTTGAGGGGAACGCGCCTACGTGGAGTGTGGGTCCTTTATGACATTTAATTTAACCGAGATAGCGTCTAAGTTCACGTTGATCCTCTTTTTAATTTTATGATGTATTATTCTATCTTATGAATCTCAGTCATTTATTTATATAAGTTTCGATAAATTTTATATAAATAAACATAAAATTCGAATAAATAAATGACTGAAATTCATAAAACAAAATAAGACACCATAATATTAAACAGAGAATCTTGTCACGTTTAAGTTCAGGAAAAACTAGTTGCCTAGACCCGACCCTGACCCATGTGGCGATTGGAGCTCCGAATTGAAAAGTCCGCCTTTTTCGAAGTTCAAATCTGAAAGAAAACTCATTGAACGGGGAGAGAGTATTGCTTGGCGAGGGTGAAATGGCGAGAAACGAAGAGAAAGTGAACTTGACGAGACGAGCACTGAGAGATTTATCGAATAGTAATGGAGGAGTTGGAAGGTTCTCGAAATCGGTGAAGAAAGCGGTTGTTATGGAGAAGAAATCGAAGGTTAAGAAACAAGAAGAAGGCGAAGCGGGGGTTCTCGATCGGCTGTTGCTTATTCAGTCCGATGTCTCTTCTCTAACTAGCCAGGTGGACCTTCGAGACCTTTTCGTGGAGAATGAACTTTAGGTTTTCGAAATTTGCAGGTTCTATTACTTCAGTTTTGGTATTTAGTATTTTGATTGATATATAATGTGCCTACATTCAACAGATTGATGAACTTGTTGCGCAATCATTCAATGTGAAGTCGACAGACAAAGAGGGGAGAAAGGAAATTGAGTCTTTTGTGCATTTCTTGTCCGATATGCTTTCTTCTTTGAAGGTTAGTTCATAAGAATATCAGTGTCATTATATTGTAATGGAATACACTGTTTGTCAAATTGATGTTCAAGTGTTCTACACCAAATTTGCAGCCATGGGTGCCAAGACTTCGGAAGGTTCTCACTGGCCCTTCAGTTGGGGGTGAGAACCAGTCAGGACAATGTTTAGCGGGGGAAAGTGTTTCTGTTGTGAATGAAAATGAAAACTTTGAGATAGAAAGTCCTGAGCAAAGCAAGATGGAGTCATTGATCTCTCCTTCTCCACTTGTGTCGTGGCGAGCTGGCTGCGAGAATGAAAGGGGTAGACAATTATTTCTGCTCACGCCTCTTGCGATTGGGAAGACGCTGTCGTTGAAGCGTGGTCCATCCAGATCAGCTTTTGAGAGAATTGATTTAAATCCTGCTGTTGACAAACCATCCTTTGAAGCAATTTCTGACGATGTAAAAGATGATTTGCTAATGAAGGCAATCCTATCTGGCAATTCTGATTCTGTTGTTGTTGAAACTAAGAGCAGTCCTGAGCGTGGAGTTGTCTCTACCCCGATGCTCTCTAAAAAACATTGCTCTGTGCTTGTCATGACTCCACACATGAAGATGTCCCCTCCGAAATCTTGTGTGTTGCTGGAACCCATATACGAGTCTTCTAATAAAGGCAATGACAAGATTAGGAAGTCAACACCATTTCCTGTTGGAATTCACACAGAAGTATCTGAATCTTCTGAAAGTGAAGGCTCTGAGAATCTTGGTTTCAAGTTTCCAGAGCTCTTGGGTATCCGGTGTGTCTACAAGTCTAGAATGGGGAAGAAAGAGTTAGAGGCATCACCTAATTGGTCCTTTTCACCTCCTAAAACTTGTGTTCTACTGGAACCACCTCATGATAAATCACTGGACATTGCCCCCATTGATCACACCTCTGCAGTTGCTCCTGTCCTGAATCAGCAAGTAAAGTTGAAATCATTAGCGCATGATATTGAAACTCACACTGATTGTCATCAAATTAAGAATTCTCATAACCCAGGTATTGCTCTTAATGTTAGTGGTTATTCATATATATTATCCTCTGGTAAGTCAAAGGGGCACGATGAATATTACTTGCACAAATATTTTGATTTTCTCAACAGAACCTCTGAGTTCAACTCTTGTAGAAAGCACTCCCATTTGGAAGGAACAAGAAAGCAGGATCAGAACCGGAAAGCGTCCTGGTGAGAATACTCTAAAGAAGGAGCTTTGGACAAAGTTTGAGGCTGCGACCACTTGTGGGTTTCGTCTCAATGTCCCGCAATTCCAAGGGACTGCAAAGAAAGGATTTATTGACATGCTTGATGAAGCTTCTTACGATTGAGAGAGTTGTTCTGCTGGTGGCTTTCGGTAATGCTTATCGACTTTTAAAAGCTTGTTGACTTGCCAATCCTTTTACATGGTTGATGTTAAGAAGTGGCAAGAGGCTTTATATACACTGTTGTATTACCCACCAAAGATCAATAATTTTGCCGCTTACAAGCGGATAAGCCCGTCAAGTTTGGTTCCAATTTCTCTGGAAGAACAATCGTTAACTGGGTTCCCCAAGGCTCTAAAGTTCTCAAAAGCCACTTTCAATCGTAAGTCCCAGCTATGATTATTATGAAGGCCCTACTCTCAAAAGCTGAGGCATCCCATCTCAAAGAGCAACCCTTCCATATCCTATCAAGGAGTCTCAGAGAGCAAACTTATCTATATTGCAGCAACAAGATCTAACCATGTACAGATTTTAAAATAATACATATTTGATTGAAAGATACAGGAAAAAAAAAGTTAATCAACTAAAACATACACTAACATCATGAATAAAATGAAAATACAGGACTCTTGTCCAGCCTCTTTACAGATATTCCTTTCGTTTATCTGCCTCTTGCATGCAGTATTACAAAACCTATATCTCCTAAAATCAGCTACAACCTTAAAAAGACCGACCGTGTATTTATGGTTGGCAACTCAGGCATGGCCTTGGGGAATATTTACTAGTTTATTCTATGGAAGAAATCACATCGAGTATCCGGAAACGGACAAAGGGAGTTTCCACCTTCTTCCGGTGGAAATTTCATCAAGAACAATCATTCCGACATGTCATCTTCAGCTCCACTTGAGTGGCCATTATGCAGACCATTGTCATAATCTAATCTTCCCATCCTTGATTTCAAAATATGACCCTTCAAATTTGGCTTTGCCTGAAACTCAAAATCAAGTCAAGGGCACAACCGATTCAGATTCAGCACAGATTTAAAACTATGAACTTACAAAAGAGAAGTATGACCTTACCCTTGAAGGCCCCTCCATTGTATTAGCAGTTGACATGTTCCTAACAACAACTCTGGAAGGCACAGGAAAGTGTTCAACCTCATGGCTAGATCTTCCCTCTGTGGCTCTCTTCTTTTTCAAAGTAATCTTTGTGGGAAGAGGCTGCAACAAGATGGATAAGCGATCCAAGTTCAGAAAATACTGAAACTAAAACTCCATTTTCTTAAAATAATGAAAGAGGAGGTGGTGAAATGAGCAATGACAATAAAATAGTTCAACTTATTACCAAATAACGAGATTCGGTTTCATCAAATGAGACCACATATGTTGTAGGGTCATTAGCATCATCACCTTGTGCCTGTTAGATCAGTCATGAACAAATATCAGCAACAATTAAGCCATTCCAAGCTAGGTAAACTCTCAAGGTTTAGCAGCACATACATCCCAGTGGTACTCGCGAACCCAAGTATATAATATATCCTCGCTCTCGTCATAAATATCCTTTGACAACTGCCATAAAAATAAATAAATAAATAAATAACATTTCTGCATTTTCATAGTAATCATATATCAGTATAAGCAGCTTCGAGGTTGCAGCAGTAAAATTATATATAAAATGAAAATTTAAATTTAGCATCTACCTCATTTGGAGCAGGGGCCATGTATGCCAAAAATTTTTCCACTTTACCAGACACTGAGCCCGTTGTCACACAAGCCTTCATAACAGCCTGTGCACATGTATAGAGATCCTAGCGTCATTCCCAGATAATAACAGGAGCAATTTTTATCTCGAAATGAAGATGAACAAGAGAAACAAGACACTGTGGCAAAGATCCAAGAGTCGTTCCCAGATAATGACAGAAAAGCTATTTTTATCTCGAAAGGACAAGAGAAACAAGACACTGTGGCAACTTAAGAATTAGTGGAACATTACAAAAAGAAACAAGATTTTGGAAGAGATCCTAACCACAAAACAGTGGATATCAATGAAGTAGCAAAAATATCTACAGTGATTTCCTATGGTGCATACTTCTGCTAGGAGTATATCAGTGCTGGTTGCATGTTCTAAACCACCTAAAAGTTTTGTAATCTAGGAAGTGTAGTTGGACTACAATTATGATGCTTTCATACAACAGATCAGCTAAGAACTTACTTGCGCCTCACAGGCTTCACGAACGGATTGATCCAATTTGCTGTAGCTTTCTGAATCAACAGTTGGGGCACCATCAAACTGAGCAAGGATAAATTTGTCTTCATACCTGGTATAATAGATCAATAACAACTGGTTGAGATTAAAAATCAAGATACTTCATGCAACATGACCTTTTTCTACTCCTCAAAGTCAAAAATTTTATTCAAACATAAATCAATAACTTCAGTAAACAAGACATTCAGTTGGTGTGTTGAGGAGAAGCATTTAAAGCACAGATCTGACTCTTGTGCATCATCTCCGTTACAGCACAAGAAAATTAATGGATATTGGGCAATATTCCCATGGAAAACTATATCTACTTCCAGATTTGTTGGATAACATAAACTCGTCAGATAACAGTAAACCTGTCAAAATCAGGTAGCAGTGGCATAATCTCAACAGGTTGCAACGCTTTATTGGTTGCATGCACAGGTGGTAACTTGCTGACTTCAAATGATTCTTCAATCGCCTTGATTTGTGTCTCCCTGAATCATCATGAAACAATATTAGCAAGTATTTTTCAAAATATGTGTGACTGATATTTTCCATGAAATGTACCATTTTCCTATCGTATGCAGTTTGCAGCACAAACCTGTTATTGTGGTTTTCCAGAATGTTGTGGCCTCCCTTCATTTCCCTTAATTCTTTAGCTTGTTTTTCTGTTAGAGACTGTCAAACGCCGATAAATTTGGTTATAATACAGCCTTCACTAACTTGTAAGCTGACTAACAAAGTAGTGAAGTGCATAGAACATCAACCTGCTTCGCTGAATCTGCACTAAGGGGAGAAATATACTGTGTCTTAACCAGCCAAGAAACACCTTTGTCAGTGGGGCGTTCTTTTCTCCTGATGCCATCCTTTTTCACAGGAGTAACTACATCATCATCACGCAATAATTCCTCATCTTCAGAAGCAAGAGGTGGTCTAGGCCCTTTAGGAGGACTAATGAAATAAGTGAAAAAAAAAAAACATAAACATAATCAGGGCCCTTATGTTTTAGATACTATCGGAAGCCAATAAACCATCCTTCCCTAGTTCACCCAAATACTGCACCCAACATATCTCCCCCCAGCACCCATAAAAAAAATGGAAAAAGAAAAATGAAAAACATTAATGCTGAAAGAAAAGGGCAGGGAAGTGTACTTGTATACACTAAGATCAAGCAGGTCAAGAGGTATCCCAAGATCTGGCTCAACGTATAGTTGAGGTTTCCACATCTTCTCCAAAGATGTGATTGTGTATCTTGTAAAGCTGCAAGTAAAGGTATCAAAGTAAACATAACACTTCATCACTAGAGATGAAATAAATCTAAGAAAAACAGAAGAATGCATTTCTGAAGAACTTTCTACAACTTCACAACTAACCCTCACTTTTCGACATCAAAAGTTTGAGGAGTTAGCTTCAATCAGTGTGTAAAATTTAAGTCAGAAATCAACTATACTCGAAGAAAACATCTACAAGCATATACATGAAAAACCAAAAGGCAGACTTGCATACCGATCTTCATCTCTCTTCAATTTCATAAACTTTGGTTGGGCACTTGGATCAGGAAGTTCGTTCCTAAATCTGTAGCAAACCAGTTGTGAGAAAAATATAACTAAATCTTAAGAAACACATGGAGCACCTACGAATCCACACAACCACTCTCTACAGAGGCGTAGTGGACATAGGAAGAATTCCTAAGAACCACACACTTGATAACACACAGCATGCTATCTAACAAATATAGATATACACGGCCATGGGTGATGATTCCCATATCTCATACTTTTATCTTATTAATCTTATCAACGTTGAGTCAAATACTATGAGAGACAAGCTATCACAAGTTGGAGCAACAAGTGATAAATTTAACATTCAGAGAAATAAGAATATACTCCAAGAAAACTAAATGTAAAGCCTGGGAAGACAATCCAATAATTTTTAGCAACATACTTCATTCTGCACAAAAATGTTGTAGGCTTCTTTAGCCTATTTTCAGTATCCGCAGTCAAAAGTGGATTGGCCCCTCTATCCCCAGTTCGTGGTCCGACAATGGAACCATGGCCCTTCTGCGCCGATAGCATCCGAGTCTTTTGCAGAATCGAATTCTGCGACTCTTTCAACTGCTGCCTATGCTTGTCTTCATTCCTCTGCTTCTCAAACTCTCTCTTCTTCCTCAACCTCCTCTCCTCCTCCGTCTCCATCCTCCCCGGTACATTCATCTTCTTTGCCACCTGGACAACAGGCTGTGGTGGAGGAGGCTTCCGCTTGCTTCCAACCCCATGATTAAAGTTCCCATGATCTCTCCTCTCTCTAGAAAACCCTTTATCTCTATCTACTCCACTCTCCTTAGGAGGAGGCGGCGGGGGTGAGGTGGGAGGCGGTGGTGGCGGAATAGATGAACTAGGAGGAGGTGAAGACGGAGGAGGAGGCGGCGGCGGCGGAGGAGGAGCTGGTTGATGACCATACTGAGAATACTGCGAAGTGGGGTAGTACTGTTGATGTGGCACCGGCGGAGGAGGAGGGGGAGGATATGATGATTCCGGCGGTGGCGGAGGAGGAGGTGGCTGATAAGGATACTGTTGGTGTGGTGGCGGCGGCGGCGGATAATGCTGGGGGTAATTTTGCTGAGAGTAAACCGGTTGTGCTGGTGGAGGTGGTGGAGCTTGATTTGAAGGCGGCGGCGGAGGAGGCTGAGGAGGGAATGTGGATTGTGGAGGAAACGGCCTATAAGAGGCCATTGAACAATCAAAACCCTAAAAGTATTCCAAATCCCCAATTCAAACACCCAAAACTCTCAACTTTTTCCAAGCCAACACAGCAATCCACAAAAAAAGGGGCAACCCAATTCACCAATTTCGATTTCTTATTCCACTCTTCACAAAAATCTATCAAAGAACACAAGGAAGTAGGTGAAGTTTCGACCTTTGCACTAGTGTTGAAAGCTGGAGAAACCCAGAAACGTGTAATAGGATTTGAAACCCTAATAATGTGAATCGAAGAAAGTCCCTACAAATTGAGGCAACAGGAGGGGATCAAGCTCCTGCATGGCTTCAGATTAACCTAATGTCATAGTATGTGTATAGATTCATACACAGAGAGGGAGAGAGAGAGAAGTTGCAACATTGACATAGAGTTGTTGCTCACTTATATTATTATTGTCAATTGTCATCATCATCCTTTTCTTGAAGGGGAATAATAGTTTATAGCAATAAAATTAAAACAAATTCAATAGATTATAAAAAATTGAAATCTGATTTACCTATTAATATATTATGATTTAAAATTAAATTAATCATATAAAAATGCTTGATTGCTTTTTTAAAAAAGTTAAATAGTTATTCGGTCTAATGAAAAATTTTGGAGTACTCTTTTAGATATTTTCATTTTATATGAATACTTTTTATTTTTCTCTCATGGTTAAAAAAAAACCTTTTCTTAAGATATAATTTGTCTCCATATCAATCATTGAAGTGTCAAGTAGCCAAGAAGTCCTTTTACATGACAGATTACCTAAAAACACCCAATGTTATGATGTATCTAGTTCCTACTTAGATAAGAGTGCTAAACTAAACTGACATGTTAAAATTCTGTGCTGAATTTGCCTTTTTAATATATATTTTTATAATGTTAATTATTTGTTTTAGTATGTGATCTTATGATTATGAATATTGGAAAGATTAAAGTTAGATTCATTATTAGCTATTATCCTTAAAGGCATTATAAATCATGACATGAGGAGTATTATGTCTTTTGTAGTTTTGTAATTAGACCACAAAAGATTTGAGTTTTGAGTGTGGAGGATGAACTTGGCCAACTTGTTCACTTGTATTCCAAATATGCTCCAAGATCAATTCTAGAGTATGAATCATGTTTATTTGGAATAGGTTATATGTATATTAGCATGATTTCGATTATGATGTTGTTGTTATTGTTATTGTTTATATTATTTGCATATTATGACGTATATTCAAAATTTTATTGGTTATAAAACCATAAACTTCTAGTTATGAAACAAGTAAAACTTTCATACAACTTGCATTAGCTCTTTTAAGGTACAATGTACATAGAACTTATTAGTGAACCAAATGGCTATTACTTATGTTCATTCACTAAACACTTCCCATCTTTGGGTACTTTGCAAATGGTAGTACTATTCACCATGGATTCAGCTACTACCTTCTTCCTTTTCTTTTTTTTCCCCCTATATTTAGCTTGCCTTTGTCTTACTTCGGGCGAGAGGCCGTGTTTATTGGCCCGCTTTGTCGTAATAGCTGAAAAATAAAAATCAATATGAAAAAAGATAGACTAAAAAAGAATTAAGAATCGCAAAAACTAATAGTATAAACACCTGAAAATAGGCTTCAAGCTTTCTTTTGAGGGTTGAGTATTCTTTCTTGAGTCGTTGAAATGACCTCATGCATCTGCATGCAAATTAAATAAACCACATTGAGAAGTCGATAATAAGTTGGTGGTGAATACATTGATCAATCCAAGCCCTTAATTTCCTATAATCGCAAAGTAATTACCCTTCTCCATTTCCTGTTCTGCAATATTCCCTAAAGAGAGAGCACTCAGCTTTCACCTTTTTGGCTCCAATGCTGTGTCCAATAAATAAGAATAAAGGTAAAAGTGACTGGTTTAGGTAAAGCTAACAAAGAAGGAATATACTCAGACGATGATGGTGACGACGATGATACCTTTAACAAAATATATATCATTAGTATATATGTATGTTACTACTCCCCTTTGATCAATAGTTTACCTTGAGCTACTTCCTTTGAACTGATGCATGTTACTATCCAGCTTGTTAAAATCAAGACTACTCTTCTCTCTGCATATCAAAACTAAGTTATTTCACTCCCTCCATGTCAAAACCACATGAAATAACATAACTGGATAAGAGAAAGTTGGAACTAACAATTCTTGCTCTATGTTATGTATTAGTCTAGCTGAATCTCTATAGTACAATGTCACAACTTCCTCCACAAAGTTAGGGTTAGCATCATCTTGGAGCTCCTCAAGCTGGACGAACTGTTCATCGAGAAATCCCTACAGGGATGAATGACCCACCATTCAATTTTCTATGTTAGCTAATTTTGAATAGTAATAATGGTAAAAGAAGCAAGAACTAACCTGATCAAATAGAGATTGCCTTGTAAGAGCAAGCTGCCTGTGGAAATGGTTTCTCTCCATATAGTGAAAGAATGTTGGATAAAGCAAGGTATATGAGAGAATAAGAAAGAAAGAGAACACTTGAATGGCCTTGAGGTGATAATTCATCTTGGCATGGCATTTATATAGCAGAGAAAAAGAGTGGAATTTCTAATATCTACTATGGATTGAGCATAGGAGACTAGGCGTCAATGAAACATTTGGACAGGTGGAGCAACGATTCAAGGTGAAAAGGGAGATTTCATGTGAAAAAAAAAAAAAAGGGAAGGAGGCAAGAACAACCTTATTCTAAGAGAAAAAAATACAACTTTGAATTTAATTCAAATATGAATGCCAATAGTTTTGTGAGTAATTTTAAAATTTTATTCAATATTTTAAAAACCGAACCAGGTTTGCTAGTTTAATATTAAAAAATTTTAATCGTCTAATTTTTCAGTTCAGTTTTCAACTTTTCGGTTTGATTTAGTTTAATAATCTTTTTTATTAAAAACTAATTAATTTATTAATTAATAAGTCAATTTTCAAAAACTAATCAATTTTAATAATCCAAAATAAACAAACTTATTTTATTTAATAGTCTTTTTTATTAAATTTGATATTTTCGTAAATCATTTTTTAAATCCTTTAATTTTATTCAATCTTTAACCAATCTTACAACGATCTAATGCCGATTAAATCTTTTAAACCTTAAACTTTTTATTTTATCGGTTTAACTTTTGGTCTGGATTTAAAAACATTACTTTTGTGAATATAAGATTGTAATAGTTAAATAAAATGTCACATCAATTAATTCATGTACAAATTTTAACCAAAAACATTTAGTATCTTTATTGTTAATTCTTTCATATTATTTTATCACTTATGTCAAATCCTAAACCAAAGTTGCTCCAATATTCTAATTGATGTGTATTTTTCAATTGTTACCTTTTATTGTAAAGTTTCAACTAACTTTGTTCAAAATTTATATACATATTGATGGGATGTTTTATTTTATTGAATATTAAATAAATTTCTAAAAGTTTTTATTCTTTGAATCTGTATAAATTTCTGCAAAAAATAAATACTATTCATTAAATAATCTAATACTTAAGATTTGGCCATTAACACCCTGTCAATTTTTACCAATGATTTAAAAACTATACCAAAAGTTAAAACTAGTAAGATAAGAAGTTTAAGGTTTAAAAGGTTCAATCAGTATTAGACCATCATAAAAATAATTTAATATTAAATAAAATTAAAGAATTTGAAATATGATTGAAAGAGATTGTCCTTATTTGTCGAAGAATCTAATGTAATTGAAAAATGATATTCTTAGTAATTTATGAAAATTAATCAATTAATAAATAAATTGATTAATTTTTAACAATAATAATTATTAAAGTAAATCGAACCCTGTTGAGTAATTTTACAAACTTACTTTTAAATGAATATAATTTTTAATAATTATATGCAAATTATTTAATATATCAATCAACTAAGAAGCAAAGCAATGAGTCTCCTATGCACAACCACAACCACTTGTGAAGAAGAATAACAGAATAACAAAATAAAGATCTATATGCATTTGCATGTTCTGATTTAGATGGAAGGGAGGAGTGTCCATTAAACCAAATCTTTTAAAGAGCTAATAGCCAATTAATCATAAGAATATTAACTTCTCGTTTGAAACCAACTTGCTAAATGAACATATTTTTAGGAGGCGAAGCATTTATTCTGAGAGAAGACTGTTAATTAGGTATATCCAAAGGACTCAAATCATGCTGTGTTGAGTAAGATTATTATCCATTAATATCATTTATTTTTGATTACTCTTCAACATGCATCACTCTTTTATTATTATCTTTGCATATGGATTTATTGGAAATAACCTCTTCATTATGTAAGGATAAGACTGTATAATACCAGACCTCTCTGATATTAATAAAGTAAATAATTAAACACTGGGGAATCAAAATCAATACAACTCCAACTTTCCAAGTGGATCGAAGACAGTAGCTGATTCTGTGAGAAGACCAGGTGTACGGAGAAGCTTTTAGTGTCTAATCACATTTGATGAATTGCAGTAATTTACAGCTAGATTAGATTCATAATCTAAATGAGATATCCAATTAAGAAATGGTGCATAGTATCTTCATCTCTGGATGAACTGAAATTGACAAACTGTGGGAAAAAGTTACCTGCACTCGAGAGTTAGTACATAACCTTAAGAATAAAAAGTTATCTGATAATATTCAGTCAGTTTGATAATTCGATTTATAATTTGTCATTCATGCAAACTCCAAAGATATGATATGCAGATGAAGAAGTTGAAAGCATTGGCCTAACCAAATGTGTTAAAGCTTATGCAAACACATTAAGCAACAAAGAATCTTGTCTTAAAGACAAGTTCTGGAGTTACAGTAGAAAGCAGAGATATGGTGGGTGCAGAATATTAACAAGAGCACAAAGTAACAAGAGGAGAATCATTAGTGATCAAAAGAAGAAAAAATTTATAATTACCAGAACAGTAGGAAAAAATCCCAAAAAAAAGAAGAAGATTGGCATCAGAACTTGACCTTGCAGGCAAAGGCCCTTGTCATGTCAGATTATTAGTAAAGGTGTCGAAAGGGAATGATGTGTTGAAGAAGATATTCTTTCTTTACTTCTCTTTGAAAAGAGAAGAGATGTTTTACAATGGAGACACACCAGAGTTTGTAAGCTTTAGTTAGATTCAACCCATCATTTGATTTCACGTGGTTAAGTAATTAACTCGTGAAGTAGTTTATCAGAATATGTAATCTGAGAATGATTGCCTGTAATGCACATTTACTTCAAAAATAATGACTTAAATTCGATCAAAACTATAAAAAAAAAGAAGTTGTCACATCTATTTCTTTGTTAAAAAAAGTTGAAAAACAAAAATTGAAGAATGTGAGCGGATGGTCTGGGATCAGAATATGGTTTTGGTACTATTTTCATTGTGATTCTCTTTTCCCATCACTGTCTTCTATGTCGATAAGAATTCCACTCTGGACAATTATCCTCTCACCTGGCAGCAGCACAGCAGCAGTATTCAGCTTGGTTCTGGATGGAATTAAAATTTTTCTTCAAATCATTAAAAATAGTGTCATCACCATATCAGTTAGCAGAAGTTAAGCTTGGAACTTTGTTGTTACCTTTGTCAGCAAAAGATGGAAGTGGCAAGGTTTGCGCTGGGATTAAGTTTGGAATGGATTAGGAGTTTCCACGAGAACTTCTGAGATTTGCAGTGTAATCAACATGGACTAAGCTAGTTCATTTCGATTGGTATTCTATGAATTGACAGGAAACATGCAACTTAACATTAATCTGTCTGCTTTCAGTAGAAGTAGCGGGACTAACGGTATTGAATAATGTAACTACAAACTTTCCAGAAACATACAAAGAAACAAGTGATACAATCATCAAAAGTCATAGTCCAGTAAACTCTTTCAGAATTTTTGAGGTAACAGTAGCAGAAAGGAAAGGAGAAAAGATTCTGTAGTATTATTGAAGTGAGACAGTCCCATTGCAGTAAAAATTCCTGAGACACGAAACAACTGGTTGCTTGGACACAGCTTCTGGGAAAGATACTGGCAATTCCCTGAGGAGGAATGAGCAGATGCCAACAATACAGGAATGTGGTCACTGATGTAATCAGACAAAAGTTCTTGGTTGCTGTCTCATTGATCTTTTCATAGATATTCTGCTTGAAGCATCAATCCAGCTCATCTTTACAGGAATCACATTATTGAAAAACAGCTGCTCCTGTCTTCATTCGACTACTGTCAACTTTTGCTTGGCCTGCAAAAGTTTATCCAAAACAGAAATGAACGATCCTGATCCTGAAACCATCAAACAAATGACTCACTTCATTGAAATAATAAAAATAAATGAAAAGCAAATCGCCCACCGTGGGGCTCGAACCCACAACCACAAGGTTAAGAGCCTTGCGCTCTACCGACTGAGCTAGACGGGCTTGCTGATATGATTTGTATAAATAGATTAATGTAATGCGATTTAGTAGAAAATTACAGTATTATTAAAAAAATTAATTACTCTACTGTATAATCTTAATATGTAAATATAATATATTTTCTTATTTTCATTACGTAATTAGACATAATTATAATTAAGATTAAAATACTTTTTTGGATTTTTAAATTATAAAATAATTTATACGATTTTTTTATTTTACTTCAATCTTATCTTAAAAAATCATAATAATATAAATTTGATATAACAAATACTTATTTATATTATGAATTAAAATAAATTTAATTTATAGTAATTAAAAAAATCCAAAAACTATGTCTTAAATAGACCGCTTAATATATAAAGAGACTTATTCAATCAAGAATTTTTGATAAAATTTGAATTTTCAACTTCATTAAAAGTAATAATTTAACTAAGAGAATATACTAATAATGGTATCTTTACATCAAATAAATGATGATTTAATTTCACTAATTAAGAAATTAATTTTGGTCCTTGTTATGCATGTCGCCTTCCTTCATTGCCGATTCCTATATATCTACCAGAAGCTGCCGTCGGCCGTCCACCCCATTGAATCAAAAGACAAAACGAAGACAACTAAACCAGCTAATGGATGCCTATTTTGACAATGAAGTGATGAATTTTAATGTTTCTAAGCATTCAAATTAAGGAATCAAGTCGTCCCAAATGAACAAAACAACAACTATGTGACTAAATCTTAAATCCATCCAAGAAGTTAAACCCTATGCATGTAAATACAAACTATCCCATCTAAGCCCTTATGTTCATTTTTAATTCAACTTATTCACATTAATTAACTATATTAACACCAGAAAAATTCCCATTTCCAAATGTTAAAAGTTTTAAAAAATGTGTTTATACGAATTGTGAGAGGGGCAATGATTAAAAGATTTAATCGGTTAAGTTGATTTAATTATAAAAATTTTAAACTGTCTAATTTTTTGTTTCAATTTTTAATTTTATAGTTCGATTTACTTTAATAATAAAATAGGAATGTATTAGAGTATTAATTGAATCAAACTTATCATTTAATATTAATTTATTGGATAATTTAACATAATTATATAATTTAATTTACGGATTAAAAATAAAAAAATGCTACATAATAAGCATAAATAAAGATGACCATTTATTTAATAATTTGCTTATAATTCAAAGTTTGTTATATATGATTTACCTTTGACTAAATCAAACAGACCAATACACAACCTAACAACAAATATAGACAAAACATAAAATGTTATAACAATGTGTATTTAATTCATTCAATACATGTAAGAAGGTTTTAAATGATCTGGGTTTTCTTAATTTTGTCTAAATTCAATCGAGATCCACGGTTGAAACAATAGAAGCCATGGATGGTCAGCTGAGCAGGAACATAAGCAGGAAGCTGAGCAGCGCTATGGAAAGTGTGTTCTCTTCAGGGATGCACTACTCCAGAAGGCATAGGTCTTTCGACCAAGACGAGGAAGCTCTAAAATGGGCAGCCATTGAAAGACTGCCTACATTTGATAGGTTAAGAACAACTATCATCAACTCGTACTTGGAACATACCGAGAGAACCACTGTTCTCCCTGAAACAGTTGACGTTAGAGTGCTCGACGCGAACGAGAGGCAGAGTTTTGTTGACAACCTCTTTAAGGTTGCTGAGGAAGACAACGAACGGTTCTTGAATAAATTCAGAGAAAGAATAGACAAGTAGCCGTATTCTCTTCCATTTCTCTGCTGCATTACTGCTTCCTTCTTGTTTCATTGCTTAACGTTCTTGCATTATATGTAAACACATCGGAATGTCAGCTTACATTCCCATGCTTGCTACTAACTATTTTTATCTTATGTAGGGTTGGAATCCAACTGCCCACGGTGGAAGTGAGGTTTGAGAATTTGACAGTGGAAGCAGATTGCTACGTTGGGAACAGGGCACTTCCTACCCTCCCAAATGCAGTCAGAAACATCACAGAATCTGCTCTTGCTATGCTTGGGATTAGCTTAGCTAACAGAAGAAAGCTCACAATCCTTAAAAATGCCTCAGGAATTATAAAGCCATCAAGGTACTTAAAATTATCAAACCATATGGAAGGTTCTCATATCCGTTATTTTATAAGATTACCAAAAAAATATATATATATCTCATTTTGAAATCAGTTGATAAAATTTAGGATCAATTTGTTTCTATTTTTATTTTTAATTTTCTGTTTTTATTTTCAAATTCAATAAAAAAAATTTGTTTGAATTTTTTATTTCTTCCTGTTTTTAAAAATTATGAAAAATCATAAAAATAAGTTTTTGTTTTTATTTTTATAATATAATTTATTATCAATTAAATATATTATTTAATTATTTAATGTATTAAAAACTAATTAATAGTAAGAATCATGAATGATTTAATTTTACTTAATAATTTTATTTAATTTTTATAATTAAATCAAATAAATTAATCTAATAATTATCAATAAATTAAATTAAATTTAAAATATCTTCAAAATATATAATTTCAAATAAAATTTGATTTAATAATTAACATATATTTAAAATAAATATTAATTTTTAAATAAAAACTTAAATTTAAATTATTTATTTTAATAAAATAAAATATTTTTATCAATAATTTGCTAATTACTTTTATATAAAATGTTACAATAAATTTCTTTAATTAAAAATAATTTATTTGTAAGATTTATCTAATATGTATTATTATCAATGTTAAAAATATGACTACATTAACATTTGAAATCAAAATTTTGATTTAAATAAAAAAACAAAAGATGAAAGACAGAAAGACGAAAAACTAAAAACTAAAAACTACAAAAAAAAAAAAAAAGTGGAATCAATATTTTTAAGTTTTGAGTTTGAAACATTCAAGCCAACCCTTACTAAAACTAAATGAGTATACAATATTTTCTGACTTTACATTATATGGTTGGTGAGACCTTGCATGTTGTGTTATCTTTGTCGTAGAATGGCACTACTACTAGGTCCCCCATCGTCAGGGAAAACAACCCTTTTGCTAGCTCTTGCAGGAAAGTTGGACCCAAGTTTAAAGGTCTGTAATTAACCAACTTCACATCGTCTAAGTTTACTAAAGATTAGTTTTTTTTTTTAACACTGAAGCACCATTTTGTTCTAATTTTGGGTTGATCAGGTTGAAGGTGACATAACATACAATGGGTATAAACTCAAAGAATTTGTTCCACAGAAGACCTCTGCCTACATTAGCCAAAACGATGTTCATGTAGGAGCAATGACTGTGAAAGAGACCTTAGATTTCTCTGGAAGGTGTCAAGGAATCGGGACTCGATATGGTAAAGAATTGGATTCAACTAATATCCCAAGAACGAAAAAGACTCAGTCTTTTGTTGCATAAAATTAAAAGGTATGTAATAATAAATAAAAGACTGCTACTTGTGCAGATCTTCTTAGCGAATTAGCAAGAAGGGAAAAGGAAGTTGGGATATTCCCAGAAGCAGAAGTAGATCTTTTCATGAAGGTAAAACCACTAAACAAAGAGCCTAATTTAGATAAACAGATGTTTATTCATAAGATTTTAGTAAATAAAGATGATAATGAGTTAGACAGGTTTGAATCCGATCATTTTTGAGCCAGCCCATCTCAATAGGGCAATCAGATAAGCTTGAAAAGCTTGAACCTGTTGAATTTAGTCGGATCAAACTTCATTTATCGACTTCAAGTCACCCGACATTTTTACCAATCCTACTTATAAACCATGAAGGTTTGTATATAAGCAATTTTATCATGCAAAAATCTGAATCTTAAAAGTATAGAACTTTTGCCATTTTGTAATTTTCAGGCAACTGCACTGAAAGGAGCTGAAAGCAGCTTGATAACTGATTACACCCTCAAAGTAAGTTGAAGAATTCCCATGACCACAAGTTATATGTTGTTACGTATGATCATGTTCTATGGATTTGGTGTTAAAACAAGAATCGAAGATTAGTCTCCTTCTGGTGGATATATTTGCCAAATATAGTGTTGTAACTTACCTTGAATCAGTAGTCTGAAATTTTCTAGGTTTTAATTGGTATCTTTGTAACTGGACAGCTGTTGGGACTGGACATATGCAGAGACACCATTGTGGGAGATGAAATGATAAGAGGGATCTCTGGTGGACAGAAAAAGCGAGTCACAACAGGTTAATTTGCTATGTTATTTAAGTTATTGTCTTCTTGATTAGTCCCCTCAGGAATCGTAATGGGCGGGAATGAATCCTTTAACAACCCTACAAAAAGTTGGTGTTACTATGCATGCATGCGTGGTCTATACTCTATCCATTCATTGTACATGCTTTATATCTTCCTTAGTTGTTGTCAGGACTTACCTGGTTGAAGGATGATTTATGGAGTGTCATTACACTATTACATATATGCAGGAGAGATGCTTGTTGGGCCTACGAAAACTCTATTCATGGATGAGATATCAACAGGTTTAGATAGCTCCACAACGTATCAAATCGTGAGGTGCTTGCAACAGATTGCCCACCTCACTGGAGCCACAGTTTTCATGTCCCTACTTCAGCCAGCTCCTGAAACCTTTCATCTTTTTGATGATGTTTACCTTTTAGCAGAGGGTCAGGTCGTCTATGAGGGTCCAAGAGAGCATGTTATTGATTTTTTTGAGAGATGTGGATTCAGATGTCCTGAAAGGAAGGGGGCTGCTGATTTCTTGCAAGAAGTAAGAAAAAAATGAAAACTTTTCTGTTAATATGATATGATCTGTACAGAAAGTAGCGAAACTCTCTATTCATGGTCTGTGTAACAGGTGACTTCAAGAAAAGACCAAGAACAATACTGGGCAGACAGGAGTAAACCATACAGATATGTATCAGTTCCTGAATTTTCAGAGATGTTCAAGAGATTCCATTTGGGAATTCACCTGCAAAAAGAGCTCACCGTGCCATTTGACAAGTCTCAATGCCACAGAGCATCTCTGGTGTTCGACAGATATTCTGTTCCAACCATGCAACTGCTCAAGGCTTGTTGGGACAAAGAATGGCTACTGATGAAGAGAAACTCAGTTGTCTATGTCTCCAAGACGATACAGATTATAATCTGTGCTGTTATAGTGAGCACCGTGTTCTTGAGGTCCACAATGCATACCAGGAACGAAGATGATGGTGCAGTTTATCTTGGTGCACTTCTGTTCAGCATAATCACCAACATGTTCAATGGTTTTGCTGAACTTGCACTGATGATCACGAGGCTTCCTGTGTTTTACAAGCAAAGAGACCTTCTGTTCCATCCTCCATGGACTTTCACTCTCCCAGTTTTCCTGCTAGGAATTCCCATTTCAGTCATGGAATCTATTGTTTGGGTGGTTTTGACTTATTACTCCATTGGATTTGCTCCTGCACCTAGCTCGTAAGCACTTTACCAAAAAAATTTCAACCTTCATCCCACATGAGATAACTAATGACATTTCAGGTTCTTCAAGCAACTTTTACTGGTCTTCCTGATCCAACAAATGTCTGCTGGAATCGTTAGGCTCATTGCTGCTGTTTGCAGAACCATGATAATTGCAAACACTGCAGGATCTCTTGTCCTCCTTGTTATATTTTTACTTGGAGGATTCATCCTACCAAAAAGTTAGTATCAACTTAGAGAATGGATGTTAACTAGTTTATAAATACATATAGCTTTATCTCCCATGTCAAGAGTTCTGAGCAACAGCATAGAGTTTAACTACATTTGTAACAGATCAAATTCCAAAATGGTGGGAGTGGGCTCACTGGATTTCACCTTTGACTTATGCTTACAATGGCATGGCTGTGAATGAAATGCTTGCTCCAAGGTGGATGAACAAACTGGTATATATGAATGATCTTGCATTTGACCATTCAATTTTCAGTGAAGCTACAGAGAGTTAAAGTCGCTGTAACTGCAATTTACAGGCTTCGGATAATGCTACTGCATTAGGTTCAGCAGTGCTTAACAACTTCGACATTGTCTCCAGCAAAAACTGGTATTGGATTAGTGCAGCAGCTCTATTCGGATTCGCAGTCTTCTTTAATATCTTGTTTACCTTGGCTCTGATGTACTTTAGCCGTAAGTTCTATTACTCCCTAATCATCTTATTAAATCTCATCTTCTTAATGATGCGCCTAATCTCTTATATGCTAATGAACAGCTCCTGGAAAGCCACAGTCAATAATCTCTGAGGAAACAGCAAAGGAAATGGATGTTCAGGAAGACTCGAAGGACGAGCCAAGGCTACGAAGATCTAAGCAACAGGCAGAGGCATTTCCACTGACATTATCTTCTTCAGATCGCATCAACACTAGTAAGATAATGAAACAATAATGAACAGTAACTCGAGAAGACATGGTGGTGTTTCTTACAAAGACTTAAATTTTGAAAATTTTCAGAAGAAATGGCAATGCAGAGAATGAGCAGTTGGTCCAATCCCAATGGTCAGAGTGGAAATTCTAGTTCTTTTATGGAGACAGCAGCTAATGGAGTTGCAGCAAAGAGAGGAATGGTTCTTCCTTTCACTCCCCTTGTCATGTCCTTCGACTGTGTAACTTACTACATTGACAAGCCTCCAGTAAGTACCTAAACACAAGAAAAATGTATATTCTTGAAATACAGAAATCAAGTGTTCAACTTTGAGCCCTTCAACAAACTTACCGTGGACTGAGAATAACAGGAAGTGAAAGAAGTAGGAGGTGCAGAGGACAAACTTCAGCTACTTTGCGAAATAACAGGCACATTTCGGCCTGGAGTCCTCACAGCATTAATGGGAGTCAGTGGAGCTGGTAAGACAACACTAATGGACGTTTTGGCTGGAAGAAAAACAGGTGGATACATTGAAGGAGATATTAAAATTTCTGGGTTCCAGAAGAAGCAAGAAACCTTTGCAAGAGTTTCAGGATATTGCGAGCAGACAGACATACATTCCCCACAAGTTACAGTCACAGAATCCTTGATCTTCTCTGCATTCCTCCGACTCCCTAAAGAATTGAGCAAAGAACAGAAGCTTGTATGTAAGCTGTCCCTTTAACACCTCTTCATAGAACACAGCATGAAAGAAAAAAGAAAAAAAAGGAAACTCTTTCTCTAAACTATTTTAATCTTTATTCAATCAGGCATTCGTGGATGAAGTTACGGAATTGGTGGAGTTGGATAATCTTAAGGATGCTATTGTTGGGATTCCAGGAGTTACAGGGTTGTCCACAGAACAGAGAAAGAGACTGACAATAGCTGTGGAGCTTGTTGCCAATCCCTCGATCATTTTCATGGATGAACCAACCTCTGGTCTTGATGCAAGAGCAGCAGCCATTGTTATGAGGACAGTGAGAAACACTGTGGATACTGGAAGAACTGTTGTATGTACAATACATCAACCTAGCATTGACATCTTTGAAGCTTTTGACGAGTTACTCTTAATGAAAAGAGGAGGACAAGTGATCTATTCAGGACCACTGGGTAGAAACTCTGTTGAGGTCATTGAATACTTTGAGGTGAATATATCTCCTCTAGATATATTAATCTACTAGTTTAACAGACATTATCAGTATCTTATTTCACGAAAGCCAACCTTTTAACAGGCAATTCCTGGAGTCCCTAAGATCAAAGGGAAGTACAATCCAGCAACATGGATGCTTGAAGTGAGCTCAGTAGCAGCTGAAGTGAGGCTTGGAATTGACTTTGCTGAATACTACAAATCATCATCCTTATATGAGTACGTCAAAAACATACAACATCAGTCTTAAATATGATCTTAAGTTTTGTGCATAACTCGTCTTATTATGAGCAGGAGAAACAAGGCTTTGGTCCAGGAGTTAAGTACACCGCCACCAGGAGCAAAAGATCTATACTTTGGGAGTCAGTATTCTCAGTCTACATGGGGGCAGTTCAAATCTTGCCTGTGGAAGCAAAGCTGGAGTTACTGGAGAAGTCCTGATTATAATCTTGTCAGATACTTCTTCACATTTTGTGCTGCCTTTATGGTTGGGACTATATTCTGGAAAGTTGGCAAGAAGAGGTCTGTGTCTACATCAAAAGTTCCTACTTTATAGGAACACTCGAAGATATTAACTTTTCATTCGTGTATGATTCAGGAATAGCTCGGGTGATCTTACAACAATTATTGGTGCCATGTACTCCTCTGTTTTCTTGGTGGGTCTCAACAACTGCTCGACGGTACAGCCAGTAATAGCCATTGAAAGAACTGTGTTTTACAGAGAAAGAGCTGCTGGAATGTACTCTGCACTGCCTTATGCCCTTGCACAGGTGAGTTTCAAGTAGATTTAAGGAAAAGGAACAAACAAATTTACGTTAATAACATTTATGGAATGATGAACTCTCGTAATCATATTGGAACATAATCATCTAATGTCGCAGGTTTTCTCTGAAGTACCTTACGTGTTTGTCCAAGCTGTATATTACACCCTTATTGTGTATGCCATGGTAGCCTTTGAATGGACAGCAACAAAATTCTTTTGGTTCTTCTTCATCACATATTTCTCATTTCTCTACTTCACATACTATGGAATGATGACTGTTTCAGTCACTCCAAACCACCAAGTTGCAGCTATCTTAGCAGCAGCATTCTATTCCCTCTTCAATCTTTTCTCTGGCTTCTTCATTCCCAGACCAGTAAGTTCATACTTAAACAAGTTTCACTTCCATATATCAATTTACTAATCACCAAACAGAAAAAAATTTAATCTTTTTCCTCCTCAAATTTCAGAGAATTCCCAAGTGGTGGACTTGGTACTACTGGATTTGCCCTTTGGCATGGACAGTTTATGGGCTGATTTTATCTCAATATGGAGACGTCGAAGACACAATTAAAGTTCCTGGAGGAAATCCTGATCCTACAATTAAGTGGTACATACAAAACCATTTTGGATTCAGAGCAGACTTCATGGGACCTGTTGCTGCAGTCTTGGTTGGCTTTCCGGTCTTCTTTGCCTTCTTGTTTGCGTACTGCATTAGTAAACTCAACTTTCAAACAAGATAGGGACCTTTTCTATTTTGACTTCAGAACAGAGTTTCAGGTTGGATTCGGACCATACTTTCCCGGAGTCGGTCCTGTCTAGCTCAATGCCATCTTACTTGGAGAGAATTAATAATATCTTTGTATTTCTTTAATCATGATGAAATGTTTAGAGACAACTTTCTTATTCTAATCTCATAAATCCCTTATTTTATATGAAAAACTCAGGAAAATCATCATTAATATCCGATAAGCATAATCATCACCACGAAAGCCTTACGCAGAAACTCGAGCCCTGCCGCCGGCTTATCAAAACCCATCTGTCACTTCAAAGAAATTTCCAGTTAGAACTAGAATTTTCCAGGGTCAATTTCAACTAAATTCAGCTAGAGTCAAATGAGACAACGATCATAATTCATAACTCAGTAATGCCTCTGAACAAACTTGTGGTCAGTCAAAAAATGTGGTCTTGAGTTTTGATGAGCAGTTTATCTGGACTGGACTCGTAGAGTAAAACTTCAAAGTCCCAACACTTCGATGAAAGGAGACTAAAGTTGACATCTTGAAATTAGATTCTAACAACTTGTTAGAACCTAACCCTCCAACTTGAAAAGCTCCGCCAATTTGACTGTACACAACCCAAGTGTTTAAATTGTTGATGCGGACAATGTTTGATGAAAGCTAAAGCTTGTGGAGGTCTGGGAGCCACCAAAGGACCACCGAACAACCATTTTGTCTCCCAACGCCATTTTCGACGGTCCAAAATCCATACCCCCCTTTTTTTTTTGGTTTTCCAATTCCTCTAAAGTTTCACGTCACAACTTGCACAAACCTTATCATATACAAACCCTTTTTCTAGTCGACGAGGACGATTATGCACAAAGCCGTGTTTTTGGATGAAAACTTTTAATGGGCTAATGTTTCTCAAATGGTTGGTTGGACTCCAACTCGAGGAAGAAGAATGGTTTAACAAGAAACCACTTGACCATCTACTTTATTTTCAATAATAGATTTAAATAATTGATGAGAACATAATCCAAAAAAAATTAATGGGTTTATAATCTAGTTAATTCTTTAAATTTTTAACAATTAAGTAAAAATCTCGCTGATGTGCATAACGTAAAGATATATAATAATACACAACCTTAGATTATACTCCCTCTTATTTAAAATAAGTGTCATTTTAAATAAATGCATACTTATTAAGAAAGCTAGTGAAATGTTGGATATATCCTTATTAATTGCATGTTGAATTGCCTTGAAAATGTAATCTGTATAATTACGATGTGAGAGAAATTAAAGGGTAATTTTGGAAATAAAATTATAAACATACATGAAAAATTGTGAATGACATTTATTTTGAATAATTAAAATCTCTTTAAAACGACACTTATTTTGAATAATAGGGAGTATATATATATATAAAGACACAAAATACAAGATATGATATGTGGGAATTATTGTACTAACGTGTATAACATTAGAGGCAGAACTCTTCTTGGGTCCATATCATGAAAAACATGTTTCATGTGTGAGGTTGTGAGAAGCCTTTACTCAAACGGGTCCTTGAGTCCCTCATTTGTCACAAATCACTTTCATTAAGGAACCACGACAAAGCTTTAACAAATTGGGAGGGCTGCACCAATGATTGATGAATGTGATTTTTAATTTTAAATATATGATTTATAAATTATAAAAATAAGAAAAATAGATTAAGAGGAGGATCTTTATTATTAGGCTTATCAACGCCGACCAACTCTCACCTACCCTTCGTTATTACCCAATACCCACAAGGATGTGCAAACCCAACTACTTGTTATGGTCACATCATCCATCTCTATATTATACAAATTTACATTAAATTTCTTTCTTCGTGATAAATTAGGGCATAATTTTATCCTAAAAAATTAATGATACGAATATCGTATCAAATTGAGTTCTACTACGGTACTGTACTGACATCGACTAATACTATTTCAGAAAATTTTTTAAATTTAAAAAATAGTCCTTAAATTTTTAAAAATTAGAAAATAATCTATTGTCATATTGTACAGTTGTACTATATATTTTTAACCATGTCTTAAAAATTATAATAATTACAATTTTAATTTAATTTATAAAATAAATTTAGTAATAATTAATAAATATAATTAAATTTAAAACATATTTTTAAATATATAAATTTCAAATAAAATATTATTTAATAATTAAAAATATATAAATAAATATTAGTTTATAAATAATAATTTAAATTATTATTTTAAAATAAAATATTTTTATTAATACTTTAATAATAAATATTATATAAAATATTAAAATAAATTTAAATAAAAATAATTTATTTTAAGTTTTATTTAATTTATAATTATTATTAGTAATAAAAATATTTATTTTTATTTTAAAAACAAAAATTAAAAATTTACAATAATTATAAAAGTTGAAGAAAATAAAATAACTAGTTAAAAATTTTTTAAGAAAGAGGAGGGAATGAGAGGTAGGATGAAGGGGGAGAGTTTAAAAAATTTTCAAAATTTTGTAAAAATGTCTCTTTTTTTTAATTTTCAATACCAGTCGGTATTTAGCCGATATTTTGAATACCGACTAGTACCGATCAGTACAATCCGAAATCAACCGGTTCCAACTATTATTTAAATCTGGTATAACCGGTCATATATTTCATACTGATTTTGATCCGGTATGGCACACACCAATTGGTACCGACCAGTACAAAACAATATATACATTCCCACAAAAACAATACCTTTTACAAGAGAATTTGTTATATATTTATAAACTATTTTAACATTATTTATTTGCTCAATGTGAAATTTTTGACACACTCTTCTCAACCTAGAGTAAGGCTAAACATCTTATGGATATATTAAGCAAATGGCTACAACAGGTCGGGTATATTTTCAAATTACTGAGACAAGTTTTTAAGACTATGATATCGTGATAAATTTGGGCCCGACTTTATCCTAAAAATACCTTATAAAAAAATTTGTGATACAATTTTAACATTTTTTTCTTGATCTTCATGAATTCTTAGGAATTTGAAATCTTTTTCTTTTAACAAATTTGATAGAGCCAAAGAGTTTTATTCCAAACCCTTAAAGGGCATTAAAAGAACTAGGGAAAGAAAGATAAAGAAATTTATGGGAACCTCACACCAATTGGGAGAAGAAGATGCCATGTGAACAAGGAATGAGAAGAAAGCATAAAAACTGAGAAATGTAGGTGAGTGGTAGTACACATATCATTGAAGTATCAGAAATATAAAGGAAGTGGCCCTCCGCTCTGGACAATTCGATCGTAACGACAGCAGTAGTTGTCAAAGTTACTGTTTCACACAGTTGGCTGCAACTTGAGTAGGTTTTGGTTGCAGGCCAGTGGCCAAGTAGAGGTCGGATGATGATGATCACTAGACCATGGCTTCTCTCTACCTAACTATTTATTTGTTCCCATATGATCTCCCCCAGATTCGTATGTTAAATATGGTAAATGATTAGCAGATATCAAAGATGATAATGTAAGAAGATTAGAAGATATATACATCCATCCATGAAAGTAACAGCTTGGTTCTTTAGGATTTGTCATTTTGGTGTCGATACAGAGAAAGCTGTATCCAAACCCTGCAACTTGATCTCTAGTTGGTGATGGAAATATTCTGGGAGGAGTCCAACATATTTCTTCTCTTGTCATTCTCAGATTCTACGTTGGAAAGTGTCTTATTCCATGGATTCTCAAAATTCTCTCTCTTCTGATAGATTATCTTATGTTGGTATGTAAGAAAATGACAAGGTTTCGTAAGCCAATATCGAAGATTGTCTTTAGATAATTATTTTAATAATTTAAAAATAATACATTAAAAAGCAAAAATATTACTTAATAACTTGCTTAAAATAAGTAAAAGTATAGGTATCAATTAAAAGTAATATTTTAAAAATTAAACTAAAAATTAAACTAGTAAGATAAGAGATTTAAGATACAGAAGGTTCATTAAATATTACATTATTATAAAACCGACTAAAGATTGAACAAAATTGAAGAATCTAAAATCTGATTGAAATAGATTATTTTTTTACCGATTAATTAATAAATTTATTAATTATTTGCAAAAAAAGTTATTAAAGTAAATACAATTAGAAATTTAACAACCGAATCAAAAAATTGGTTGAATTAAGATTTTTTATAATAAAATTAGTAAAATCGGTTAAATTTGTTAATCATTAATTAAAAGATAAAAAAGGGATTTATTATAATTTTTTAATATAACAACAATTACTATATAATGGTCTTTAGCTTACTTTTATTACATTGTGAATGGCATGGACACTTGAAACTAAAGATAACTATATCATAAACTCAAGGGATGGAGTTGAGTGGAAAGGACTTATCCACCTTTAACTAAAGGTCAGGGGTTCGATCCTTGACTTTAAGTATAGAGCAGTCTTAAATTCTTGGGTTAGCTATCTCATCTTATGAGGTGCCTATAAATCAGCAAGAAAATTAGTCACTGAATTTATCAGAAAATACCCTGATCAAAGATTAAAAAAAGAAGAAGAAGATAAACATATGTAACATTGTTAGATGAGACTTGGCACCTACCTTGTTTAACTCTGTTTTCACTTCAACATGAGGTCGTTTTGGATTTGTTTACATATAAAACGACATGTTTGGATAGGTGACATGGTACGGAGCCGAGGCACATGACATTTCACGTTTCACCACCTAACCGATGGCAGCATATCGCTATGCACAAGCAATCTCAAGATCACAACCACAAATCCAAGCATGGCGATGAAAGGCCACGAACACAATCATGGTCCCACGAGTGTCTCAATGGCACAGAGGTAATATTCGGACAAATATCAGTTGATACTCGTCATTTTCTGTAGAGAGAGCGTGACAATGAAAGAGCGTTCAGACACGTTATTAGGCTGCTTCCTTGCTGTTTCTCCGAACGCCATATTCATTCAGCCCTCCTCTCTCTCTCTCTTGCTGCCTGGATTTTTGGGTTTGTTTGCTTTAGAGAGAGAGAAGAGGAGAGACTAAAAAGGCAAAGAAGAAGGAAGCTTTTCTTGTGCGCGTGTGTCATTCCCTGAAGACTCTCTCTACTGTCTATTATATCGTCTGGTTTTTCTATCTGAAGCGCAGTGAGATCGGTCCACTGCTTATAACAACCGAAAGACTCTGTCTTTCCTTACACGTCCTATCGCTATGATCTCGTTGAACAGAAGCAGTTTCTTGGTAAGTATAAACCAAACCTCATTCTTTTTCCAAATTCAGCTTCTCATTGTTGTTCAAAAGATCCGCTACATTGTTTTCCTATCTCTGCATTTCACATCTTAATCTACAAAGTTTGGATTTTTCACGTCCTTGTTCTTCTTTAAGCTCATATCCGTTTCTGGGTATTCTTCTTTTTCACATCTTTTATAATTAAACATGTTTGTATGGTTAATGCATGGCCTCGTGTTTATCGATTAGCTTTCCGGCGGTCTAGCAAATTTTTGTCTTTTTGCAATGAAATTTGACCGCTTTGCGTTCCGGTCCTTCCGGATACGTTTTTTGTTCTTTCAGTGTCTATTCATGATATCAAGATGATTAATTTTTAATTTCCGAAACCAACTTTGAGCCTATGTATTAATGTCTCATGCTGGCCCTTTCAGCTTCTAATGAGTTCGCCTTATCTTTGTCTTATTTGCTTTTCTAGCTTTCGTTTTCTTGGCTTTTGTCCCCTTTGGATCTCTCAGTTGGAACTTGTCACGAATTCTAAGTTGCAAAATTTATTAAAAATTGAAACTTTTTCAATCCAACTGCATTGCGAAAGTTTAGATTCCATTTTCAATTTTCAGCTCTCCTCATAAGACCATTTCAGATGAGATTTTTCATCCAAAAAAAAAATCAAAATCAAAACTTCGATTTTTTCATGAAGAAGAGGAAGAGTAAAAATTTGTTGGATTCATGCCAATCTAGAAAGTTTCACTTGTTTTCTTCTCGATTCGTTTTATCAAATACTGTGCTTGATAAAACGATGTCTTTTATTCGTGTATCGAACAGAATAACAAGAGCATCTCAGGCTCTTGTAGCCCGTTTTCAGGGAGGCATAGAGGGCTAGTCCCATCAGCTCCTTCTTCATTGAAGATCGTAGCAGCTGTAAGCTCCGATAGGGACTTAAACGGCAGTGTAGTTATGGAGAGCACATTGAAGGCTTTAAGAGATGGAGCGTCTGTTGTTGAGATGGACGCCAAAACAACTGTTGCCGGCGGTGTCCAGGATGTTTATGGCGAGGACACAGCCACCGAGGACCAGCTTGTGACACCCTGGGCTCTCTCTGTTGCCAGGTAAGTTTTAACTAGCCATATATTGTTGCTTAATGGATGTCGATATCACCAATGTCTCTTGTCGGTCGTTGGTTTAGGCAATATTTCGTTTTATTGTCTATGGACTCCTTGGCTTGTTGAATTTCACATTTTCTTTGTCATGATTCCAAGTGGAACTTCGACTATGAGTTTCATTTACTCAAAAGAGCAACATATGCAGCAAGATTAAGTACTTAATCTGGAATCTTTTCTGGCAATAATTAACCCCTGAAACAAATTCAGAGATACATTCTTCAATGTCCCTGATAAGTTCTTATATCTGTTTCAGTTTAGGCTCCTTTTACTTATTCTTCTTTGTTGTGCTTCTTTAAGAACCTATGTTGGTACAGCTGGTTATGGGTAAGCCTTTTTTCGTTCTTCTGGCTGCAGTGGATACACTTTGTTACGAGATCCCCACCATAATAAAGGGCTTGCTTTCACTGATAAGGAGAGGGATGCACACTACCTGCGAGGCCTTCTCCCCCCAACAGTTGTTTCTCAGGAGCTCCAGGTTTGATGCCATATTTATCCATGTTCTAGTGGTTCTTAAGTTCGTATTCCAATCTTTTGATGAAACACATTTAATCTTTCTGCTACTTATCTTTATCAGGTCAAGAAAATGATGCATATTATACGCCAGTATCAAGTTCCAATTCAGAGATACATGGCTATGATGGACCTTCAGGTAATGGCATATTTCTTCACATCCCTTGACATGAGATGTGTATTAAGTTTAAGTGATTAAGTTAATTTAGACTTGCAAGTCAGAAGCATAAACCTGAACATGCAAATACTCGTGAGAAAAAAATGCATTCCATGCCTCATTTTGTTCTTTGGTTGAAGCAATATTCTTGGACCTTAACTAGATGTTGCCTACTTGGAAAATAAATTTACTACTGTAATTGCAGGAAAGAAATGAAAAGCTGTTCTACAAGCTTCTTATTGATCATGTTGAGGAGATGCTTCCAATTGTCTACACTCCAACTGTTGGTGAAGCTTGCCAGAAATATGGTAGTATATTCAGCCGTCCTCAGGGGCTCTACATCAGTTTGAAAGAGAAGTACAACTGCTAATCCTAGCTTATAATATTGCCAAGTAATTCCTGTTACATGCTATCTTTCTTTCTCGTTAGAAGCTTACCGATTGGCTTTATGCAGAGGAAGAATTCTTGAGGTACTGAGGAACTGGCCTGAGAAGAATATTCAAGTAATTGTTGTCACTGATGGTGAGCGCATTTTAGGGTTAGGCGACCTTGGATGCCATGTGAGCTCTCGACTAAAAAGTTTCAAATAATTTACTTTTGCCAGTTTTCTACGCTTTTGCATCTCTCCCTGACTCTCACTTTCACAAGAATACACTTGCATGTTCATTCATATGTAACTGACTTAGTCCTGTTATTTATAGGGTATGGGAATCCCTGTGGGGAAACTTTCCTTGTATACAGCACTTGGTGGAGTTCGTCCCTCAGCTGTAAGTAGTTAAATCAGTTTGAAGTCTGTCTCCGTCTCGCTCGGTCTCAATCTTCATACTTTAGTCTATCAGGATATGTAACCTAGATAAGCTGCCTTGTTTGTGATACCAAAATTTTAAAAGAATCAATAAGGTTTTAGAATATGGGTCTGACTGCTCTATTATTGCCTTTAAGGCTTGAGCCTCCATATTGCAGAATTTAGACCTCATGTGATATTGCTGTCTATGGACTCTAGAAAGTTTTCATGTTGTTTTAGTACTTCATTTTGCGCCCATAATTTTTATAGTTGATGTCTGTATAAGGTACTAATTTGGAATGAACATACAGGAATAGAACGTGATCAGCATTCCATTTTGCTTAATCTTCCTTATAATCATCTGAAAAGTAATTAATCATGGCTGTTTGACAGTGCTTACCTGTGACAATTGATGTGGGCACAAACAATGAGAAGCTGTTAAATGATGAGTTCTACATAGGGCTCAGGCAGAGAAGGGCTACTGGACAGGTTATCGTCCATCTTATTTGGATCTTCTCGTGGCATGTAAACTTACTCTTACAATTTTTTTGAAGCGGTTTCTCTTTCTTTTGTATTCTTTTTTGTAGGAATATGCTGAACTACTGCATGAATTCATGACTGCAGTCAAGCAGAATTATGGTGAAAAGGTCCTAATTCAGGTATTTTTCCAGTTACTATCTTTCAAGGACCTCGTGTTTTTATTTGTTGTTTTGTTTGATATGGATTGTTTATTTGCAAGCATTGATGTAATCGTAAAATTTTCAGTTTGAAGACTTTGCAAATCACAATGCTTTCGATCTACTTGCAAAATACGGTACAACTCATCTTGTTTTCAACGATGATATTCAGGTAAATACCTTTACATTTACTGTTATTAAAATTTTAAGTATGTTTCATATGCAGTCTTGTAACTTTCCTTATACTTCCTTTAAAATTTCAGGGTACTGCATCTGTGGTCCTAGCAGGACTTATTGCAGCTCTAAAATTAGTTGGAGGGACCTTAGCTGACCAAAGGTTCTTATTTCTTGGTGCTGGAGAGGTGAGCTGATGCTACGTTGTATTGATAATGTTGAATCACCTAAAAATTGAAAATTTCAATATAAATAAGGAAAACATTTTAGGATTTTGTGAATCTTTAAGAGTTGGAATCTACCCAAGCTGAGATAGGGGAAAGCAAATTCAGTGTCTTCAGATATTCTGATAGTGGCTTATGTAGTTTTTTCAGATATCACGTCTATATACATAGCCCTCAAAACAACACTGACAACATCGAACCACCATCCGCATTATTTTTGCTAGTTGTATGGTAATAGAGACACTTTTGTCTTAATCTTTGCAACTATCTGCTTACAGGCTGGCACTGGAATTGCCGAACTCATAGCCCTTGAGATGTCTAAACAGGTCTGGTTGCATAATCCTTGACAATTTTTTTCCTAGAGAAAGTGAATATAGCTATCAAATAAATTGAAACAGTTGTAATTGAAAGATGAATTTTCAATGCAGACGAACATGCCACTGGAAGAGACTCGTAAGAATATTTGGCTTGTGGACTCAAAGGTAGCGGCCTGCTATTGCTTCTAGCTTTTTCTAGCACGCTTATTTGCTTCGTTATGTTCGTGTTATCTAATTGCGTAACTTGCAATTTACTTTGCAGGGATTGATTGTTAGCTCCCGAAGAGAATCACTCCAACATTTCAAGAAGCCCTGGGCCCATGAGCATGAACCTATTAAAACTCTTTTGGAAGCTGTTAATGTGCGAACTCCGTCCATCTTTCCCCTCATCCTTCATTTTCTTAGTAAAGGAAAACAATGATGTCTTAAGTCTCTTTGTTGTCTTCTCTTATGTCATCAGGACATTAAGCCTACAGTGTTAATTGGAACTTCAGGAGTAGGAAGGACATTTACACAAGAAGTGGTTGAGGCTATGGCCTCCTTCAATGAGGTAAAGTTCTGTATATTCATTCACTTCTGTGTTGGATAATGTTCGGAAGGATAACTTAACTTTCATATATATGCAGAAACCCGTTATTCTCTCCCTTTCCAACCCAACCTCACAGTCTGAATGTACAGCAGAAGAAGCTTACACTTGGAGCAAGGTAATGCAAGTAGTATATGCTAATCTATCTCCTTGCAAGTCTGTTTCATCAGCTATCTTCGGAGCGGAAAGTTAGCTAGCTTTCCTTCATTACGTAATTTGATGCTTATGTACTATCTTCCCCTCATTGTCACGTCCAGGGTCGCGCCATTTTTGCAAGTGGGAGCCCATTTCCTCCCGTAGAATATGAGGGGAAAGTTTATGTCCCTGGCCAGGTAGGATTTAAAGTCCAAGTGACTTCTTGAGTTTGGTGATTATAACATATAGATTAATGATCATTGTTTCAACTTCCCCTTCTTGCAGGCAAATAACGCCTACATTTTCCCTGGACTTGGTCTGGGATTGCTTATGTCTGGTGCCATCCGTGTTCATGATGATATGCTTCTGGCAGCCTGTAAGTGCCCGATTGTAGCATTTCCAAGATTAATGTTTTTCGAGACTAACGTGTTTCTTTAAGGCAATGAATATGGAAAGATTGTAACTAAATTGCATCTTCGTGCCTGTTCACTTGGTACAGCACAAGCTCTGGCTTCACAGGTAACGCAGGACGACTTTGACAATGGACGCATATACCCACCATTTACTAACATCAGAAAGATTTCAGCACATATTGCTGCAAAAGTGGCTGCTAAAGCTTATGAACTTGGTAAAACCTCTTTTAGCTATGCTTCTGATACATCTGCCATTATAATGTGGTAGTGTACAACTATAGGTGCATGTTGCTTATCTATCAACCTTGAACAGGTTTGGCTTCTCGCCTCCCTCAACCAAGGGACTTGTTGCACTGTGCTGAGAGCTCCATGTATAGCCCTTCGTATCGTAGCTACCGGTGAAAGGGGCGGGACAGCCTGGCGGCCGACCGAAGTTGTCGTAATTTGTTGCTTTAAGTTTCAATACAGTCCTAGGGAAGATTAAAAAAGCCAGGAAAAACAAAAGATGATGATGAAAAAAAGAACATGATTCAGTTTCAGTGACAACAGTCAGTTTCATTTATTTTTTCCCCATGCCCTATCCTGTAAGTCACATGGTGGGTAAAGAAGGAAGCCCTGGTAGGTGCTGTTAGTTGCATCAATGGAGTATCAGGAAAAAGGTTGTTGTAGACTTGCAAAAATATTAAATGAAAAGTGATTCAAATTCTTGAAAGTGACAACACTCTGGTGACCTAACATCAATCACAAAAGCCTCTTGGTGGTTGGTAATATCAGATCAACATGTGTATGTAGTTACTCTTACCAGTGCACAAAAAGAGAAAGAATGACAGCTCAAGGGCCTTGAGGCCGAATTCCAAAACTCTTCCTGGTTTGATGTCAATTGGGCTTTAGATTATTTGAGCTTAATTAAATTTAACTATTTTTAGCAAAAGTTATGTAACTTGTTTAAAGACAAAACAATGAAATGCTTTGGTATCAATGTTTTTGATATGATACGATGTCAGTACTGATCAATACTGAATATTATTTTAGATAATTTTTAAAATTACAGAATAGTTTTTAAATTTTATAGAACTGCTAAATGCTACCTTAATATATTATTTTATACAATTTCTTTACTTTATTTTAATGTATATATTAACAAGTATATTATCAATATAAAATATGTAATTTAAAAAATATTAAATATGATTGTATTAAACTAATATATTTAGTTTTATAATCTATAACCAGATATAAAAAATTTAATTTAATCGTAATTTTATTATTTATGAAATAAATTATAGATAATTTTATCATAATTTTTTATGTATAAGTAATTATTATTTTATAAACGAAAATTTTCTTTTTAATTTATTCCTAATTTTAAAAAAAATTATAATTCTGATTAATAATTTATTAGTACACTAATTACCTATCGATACTACCCGAAAGAGTTACTAAGACAAAATTTTCTCATTCAATACCAAATTTTTGTCCAAAAAATGTTTGGTAATAGGGTCTATATCTTAGTTTTTGCAATCTAGATTCCTTCTTTGACTTTTGCTTGTGGAGAAAACAAGTTAAAAGAAAAACAGGTCAAAGAGAATTGTATTTGTGATGCAACTTGTAACTAAAAATTGAATTTAGTCAACCTTTCACTATAACCATACATTATTCTCTCTCTTTTTTTTTTTTTGCTTGTGAGGTGTTTGAGGAAGGTCTCAATTATTGGAAGATATATTTAAGATATCCACACCCAGATTAATTCTCACTGGAGCCGAGTAGATCATTTTTAGGAAGCAAAGCTCTGACCTCAAATTTTAAACAGTTGTATACATGAGGAGAGTTTGAACCCGCGAATTAAAAATAAAGATATGATTTGACACTGATGGCAAAAAAAAAAAAAAAATGTCTATTATTCTTAAATTCTCCCGGTACTCTTGGAAAGAAGAAATTAAAAGAAGCATCTTATTCTTAGGATTGTTAAGGTTGGACTAAGACTATCCTACCCCTTGAGAGTCAAAATTCTATTCTTTTTTTTTCTTCCACAATCTTCTATATTTCTAGTAGTATAAGATTTTTAGGTTTTAATTGTAATTAATTATTAAATTTTTATTAAATATGATTTTTAAGTTTTTACAATTTGACTATCTATTATCCACACACTTTAAACTAATGTCTTAAAAATTGGATTAAAAGTTAAACCGGTAAGATAAGAAATTTAAGGTTTAATTGATATTAAACGTCAAAATTTTAGTTAAAAATCGAATAAAATTAAAGAATTTGAATATGAATAAAAAAATTGTTCTTACCTATCGAAAAATTTAAACTTTAGTTAAAAAGGATATTGTTAAATTAATTCATTTATTTTAATTTATAATGACTAATAATTAATAAAATTGACCGATTAATTAATAAATTGATATGTTTTTAACAATAAGAGTTATTAAAAAAACGGTTGAACTGACTGAACCAGTTGAATTTCTTTATCATTCAGATAAACAAAAGAACTAAAAATGTCTTCTAATTAAAGCTTAAACTTGGTAAATCATTATTTAAGTCAAGCACTCGTCATGATTAGCTAATTTAGAAGATGTTTAAGAAGATTTTAATTGATGGTCAAAAGCTTCTTAAATCATCAAATGAACAATGGAGGACTGATTAGAAAGAGAGCTCAGTTCTCCTACGGCAATCCATCGATCCTTTCATACAAAGACACGGCAGAATCACGTAAATTCCCAAGGACTAGGGTTGACAGATTCATTTTGGACCACATAAAAATTCTAGGCAGACATGCATGCATATTACATGATTTCATACAATTGTAAGCATGTCTTTGTCCAAGTTAGGCATTTCAATATTGTCGTTTCTGAGCAGCCATCTTTCTTTCTTAATCCCAGCCACCTGTTCCAAACTTTCTGGGGTCAAAATAAGCAGCTTATCATGAGCAGGTCTTTTACCTGGAAATCCTGGAAGCAAAATGGGGAATTACCTGAATTTTCTTAAGCTCATCGTTGTCAAGTGCCTAAAGTTCATTTTGAATTTTAACATTTACAATAAAATACAAATTAAAATATAATATTTTGATGTATTCAAATTAAACTTGGCATTTTGAAAATATTTAAAATATATCTTCAATTGATGAAAAAATTAACGAAATTAATTCTTTATCAATTAAAATGTCATGATAATGCTAACAAGACGGTATTTTATATATTTTTTAAATAAAAAGTGGATCTTATTGTTATATAATTGTTTTTTAAATTAATCATAAAGTAATATCAAAGCCATGTGGTTAGCATTAATATAGAGTTTAACTAACCCAAAGTTGATCCCGTTAAATTTTTCATCCATTTAAAGTTTGTTTTGAACATTTTAAAAATATTAAAATTTAATTTAAACGTTTCAAAACATTAGGGTATGTTCTATAAGATTTATAATATACTTTTAGTCATTGTCAATCTAATTGACCTTTTTGTGGTTTAATTTCTCAAATATAATAAAAGATGTAAGTTTGACAAGATCATGATGTAGGCGGCTATAGATATTTTGGGACAGGACTGAAAATAATCAGAAATTGGTTATTTTAAATAAGTGTTGTCCTTATCTGAGCGAGTTTTTTAATTTAAGTGAAATTATATTAAATATTATCTT
The DNA here is from genome assembly GCA_024520975.1 of Erythroxylum areolatum. NCBI lineage: Eukaryota > Viridiplantae > Streptophyta > Magnoliopsida > Malpighiales > Erythroxylaceae > Erythroxylum > Erythroxylum areolatum. The sequence continues at coordinate 3,971,882 of JANIJH010000005.1, read as the reverse complement.
TTACTGTTCATAATATTAATAATTATTTGAATAAAAGTGAAATTTAAACATTAATATTTACAATAAAATATATTTTCAACTATAATGTTTTTAAGTGTTCAAATAAAACTTTAAAGTTTTCAAATTGTTCTTAATATACTTTAATTATACAAAATTTTTAAGAGGATTAATTCTTCGCTAGTTAAATATCACTATAATACTGACATGATAATATTATTATTTTTAACTAAAAAGTGTGTACTACTATCATGTAATTAACTTTTTTAAAAAGTTGATCTACTGTTACATGGACACTCACTTTATAGTATATCTCACATGTCATATAATAATAAGACTCGTTTTAGATATTCAATAAATAAAAATAATACTACTTAATGGAGAATTAACTATGTTAAGATATATGTTATATATATGTTATTAATTTTGACATTATTTGATAATTGGACTTTTAAGATAATGTTGATTAACTTTAAATTCTAATCAAGATGGGATAGAATATTCCTTGGATTTGATTGGTTAATTATAACTGGATTATGGCTTAAGAATTGTCGTTTTTGGGTATGGATTAACGACAATTCTCTTATGACTTGGATGTTGAAATTAAAAAGCTATCTTTGTAACATACCACTCCCATAGAGCTTATACTCGACATACCGAAGGGTATTCGATAACATACTCTACGAGAATGGTACATTAAGACGATCAAATCAACTCACTTAAGGCATCACACATGTCACAAGCATTTCCAGAGTCATTTTGTTCCGTTTTTATTCACAAACATATATAGTCACAAATGGCATTACATTTCAATTTCACGTGTACATTGTACAATAGTTGAGAGATACAATTCTTAATACACAATAACTAAAGACATTTGCAGGTATAATTGATCCCGACACTGACCAAAGTCCAAATGCATAAACTACTTCAACTAGACTAGCTAGATCTCCTCTGAACCTGAAAATCAATATTGCAATTTTGATAAGTTTGCAAATTCAGTGAGTGATCCATCTTCGATGTACTCACTTAAGTCAGAACACAAGACAAGTATAAATCCCAATTCAAAAGATGTATCACATCATTCAGTATTAAATCCCAATCAAAACATACATCATATTTCAATAAGCACATCATGAATATAAACATTTTATATCATCATTTTATAATAAATCAATCATTTATATAATACATGTCAATTTTTATATACAAATGCATATGTGACTATTTTCATTTTTATTTTGTTGTGCATAAGACTTGTGAATAGTCTTGATTATTTATACATCTTGATTACTCACAATTACTTCATGTTCTCTATTGTTCATTCATTTATACCTAATATATGTTACTCATATCCTTTGAATCATATTTGCATTCATAAGAACATCTTAATTCTTTTAACAACTCATATTTTCCATATTGCAATACATTGATATTAAGTCAATCCATTCCTTAAGTTATAACATCAATTAATAACTTAAACTTATCAAACCCTTAACCAATTAATCCCGCATCAAACTAGGTTCATTTCAAGTCTCATGCACTAAAACAAAGTGACCTATCCTCATATGGTTCAACAATTGCACAAAACCGAACCTTTTTCATGTCAAAGCATTTCCCACGATCGTGGGAAGGAGCTAATGCAGCTTCCACGATCATGGGATGAGGGGACCGAAGGTTCACCATCCATTTCCTTTAATTTTTTTTCCAGATTTTAAACCTTCATGACCATCCATTCATTATTCCTCAAACCTTAGTTATATGTCAATTCCTTATCAATTTTATCTCCAATTCTAACTCAAAATCATTCAATTGGTAGCTCATAAACTAGGGTCTTTCATACATCAAAATCAAAAAATAAACTTTCATTCACTATCATACATATAGTCTTATTTCCTTCTCTTTTTAAGAACACTTCACTAGCACATTTCTTTAGTATCAATTCAACTTCATTATACTTCAAATCCCAATCTAATTCGTCCATAAAATAACCTATAACCTACAGTTTTTATACATCAAGAAGAAGACATAAAAATATCCAAGTATCATTTTCCAGCACAATTCATCATCAACATCATATACAATCCATCTCAATTCAGTCATCATAAACTTTCGATTATAAAATGCCATGAAAAGCGACACTTTACTTGTCTAGCTCAAATTTCTACCTCAATGATCAAGCTAACTTAGCTTTCCATGCATGCAAAATCATCACCAATTCAAGGTAGAAATAGATTGGTTTTTGGCTAGGATAAAAGATCATAACAAGAACTACAATATTTTGGTTATATAGCTATCTTGTGAAGGATAAAAGCATATATTTGTTATGGCAATTTAGCAAAGCTCAAGCAAAACACATGGATGGGAGATAGAAGCAGGTTTTAGTGGTGAGAGAAGAAGAAAATGGTGAATGTTCCAACAAAAACATATGTTGCCTTAGCCTAATTCAATTAGGTGCAAGATGTCACCATTTCTTATTAACACTTGTCTCGATGCTTGCATCCCATTTGTCCCATATATAAGCTACCAATTGTCGCCAATATGTTAGGTCATTTGTCACTCAATTATTGCTGCTATTTGTCACTTAATTTCCTATGCCAAATGTCACTCATTTATTTATGTCAAATGTCACTTGTTCATAGACTTAATTATCCTAACTTTCTATGTATCAACTTGTTTTGTCACTTGACATTTTTCTTAAACTAAATGTACACTTTTAATTCATCAATTGTGCAATTATAACAATTTATTCTAAGTTACCAATTATAATCCATTAATTCTTATCACTTGTAAACCAAAGTACAGGACACTAGAAATTTACATTCATGTCACATTCATTTTAGTTTCATATCCCTGAATATGTCAATTGAGTGCAATTTGTCTAATTCACAATTGATGTGTATATGCGGATTTTATGCATATGAAAATAATCATAAAATCATGTCTCAAATGTACTAAATTCATTCTATACGATGTCACTTATGTGACTCAGTAGTCTAACACTTTAAATCTTTCAACAATCTAAAAGACGGGATATTACAATCTTAGATAATATTTGATAAGAGATTTTATGAAGATAGAACTCAATCTTATGAAGACTTCTTTGAGAATCATGTAACTATTGAGCTGGACGGTATTTTGTTGTGATTTCCTTTTTGTTGTGTGTCGTTGATGTGCTTCACTGCTGTGTGTCTTCTGCCATGACTGCCTTTTTGGCTAGTGTGCTTGATGAGTTTTCTGGTGCAGTTGTGATTTTTTTTGGCAACTGCTTGAATTAGTTGTGCATTTTATTCTACTCTTCAATGTCATTTGAGGGTGGATTTTTGGGGCTGTGTTTCATGTGAAGTATGGGTTGAATGGTTATTGTTTATGGGTTGGAAAAACGAAAATTAATTGGTGATTTGGCAGTTGAGATTATTGGGGCTATCTTGGATGATTTTTGTAGCTGATTTTACGTGATTAGAATCGACTTTGTAGCTGCATTTTTCTCCAACCTTTAAACGAAAATGGTGGGTTGTCTTTGTGGTTGATTTGGAGTCTTGGTAGCTGTGATTTTCTGTTGGTGTTTTGCACGTTTCTTGTGCTGATAATTATGGTTGATAGTGTAGTTTTTGTTGGACCGATTGGGTATTAATTGTGTACGTTTTGGTGGTTGCTGTTAATGATGGTAATGTGCAAAAAATTTCAACAATTGGTGTGGATTCTACAGTTCAAAATTCTGCAACGTTTCGTGTTATTTATGTGAAAAACTCCAGCAGTTGTTGTGGGTATTGCAATTATATTAGATTAACGTTTCGATAATAAGATGTTTGTTGTTTTATTGAGTTTTTATTGCTACAATGCGTAGGATATCTCAGTGACATTATCGAAAGTTCACAACCGTGTTCTTGGTAGACAACTTCTCGTTCTTTCATTGAAGAAGCGATATATTTAAGAAAATTGCTTTTTATCTCAAGTATTGTCTTTTTTAATGTCTTTATTATTTTAATTACTTGAGTTGTTTTATTATCATCTTTGTTATCAGTCATTGTTAAGAAAATTCCTCTGTTGAGGTTAACGCAAGATAGTCGTATTATTGGGTATGAAATATTTTCACTAGTAGTGAGGGCTAGGGATAGTATCAAGAGTTAAGTAGTGTCGGCTCAATAAAGCTTTGTATAAAACTATTGTTGTTAGTGAAAGTGTTAAGTTAGGGAGGGCTCCGCAGACATAGGCAAAATGTACTGAATTGCATTAACAAATTTTGGTGACGATTTACATTTGTATGTTTAATTTTTTTGTTTTTGATTATGTTATAAACAATTACGAGCAAATCGGAGATTTTGCAAAACTACTGCATCTCTTCGGAATTTTTCAAACCATATTAACAGTCGTTTTAAATGTTATAATTTGTAGTTTGGATATAATAATTTTATATTAGGTGGTAGAAAGTATCAAACATTTTGTGATAATGAAATGCTCTCTTCCACTAAGTGAAGTCGATTACAATCCCAATCCCGAAAACTAAGAAAAAAGATTTAAAGAGATAAGTTAGAATATAAGAATTCCTTCTTTTTTTTGGTATATATATGTGACAGAATTTGTTTACCAAAGTTTGATATATCCCATGAACTCTAAAATACGTTATCCTTATCCAATAAGTTGTTTCTAAATTGCATTCTTCATGTGTTTGATATGTGTCAATTTTGACGGCTTATAAATATCTATCAATAGGACAAAAGCTTCCCAGGTAACTTGAACACTTACGAATATTCTACCCGTGTTGTTTAAGCTTATGACCACATTAAGTCCTCTTCCAACTACAAACCCGTTGAACTTTTGAGCAAACTTTACCTCTACTTAAATTCTACATTTAAGATGTACAATTTACATTCGAGTTGTTGTGAATACTATGTTGACTTTTACATACATCTTAGCATTAGGAGTTCAACAATTAAAGCAAGCTGGAGCTTTCACAGTAATTCACACGTTGAAAGAGCGATGCTAGCCCCCCTAACTCCAAGGTATTAGGTTCAGTACACCAGCAAAGTCTACAACAGTTGAAGCGACTTAATACATGACTTCTCTGATGAGACAGAAGCTCTCGAAGAAAGGAAGGAGCAAGCAAACACATTAACACGACTCCTCCTGTACTGTTTTTTGCCTTGACGTGGCTATGCCTCATCCTCACAAATCTGAAAACCCTTTGTGCTTAAATTGAATAACGTCTCTGAAATTACTGAGAATCTTGCACATGGAATCGTGGAAGATCTCATCGGAGATATTATAGTTTATAGTTTTATTGATCATATGTTTGAGGAAAGTGGGTTGGCTCTAGGTCATCTTTGAACGTTTATTTCTACCAAAAAGAAAGTGAGAAACAAAGGCCTGCCAAAGCTTGACTTTGTTCCGATCTTCTTTTATCCACAAAGGTACGTGGCAATTTTATACAATATACATGCAAGCTGCGCCCTTCTTTTTTATCCACTTGCCCATTCACACGGCCGTACATATCAATCTTTTTAATCTTCTCTTTTCTTCTTTCCATACATGTTAAGATAAGGTTCTTCTTGAGTAGCTTATCTTGGGGCTGCGTATTCTATTGGTGAACCACATAAATATCTCTTCCACAAGCATGTTTCGAGGCAATCTCTCATTGTATATGTCCTTTTTACCCTATTAAATTTACATAGAGCTGTCTATGCCTGTAATCTAATATTGACAACGATGGGTATCGAGAAGCGTGCAATACATTTTTTTAAAATGAAAATGAAAGAAAAAAAAACAATAATACTAAAAATGAGAAAGGCGAAGGATCATGCTGAGGAGGATAAGCATATCTCTTAAAAGATTGTTTGGTTCACTTTCTATAATAGATAAGGAATAGAATAGTTATTCTTAATAATAGATTAGATGAAGAATAGAATGGAATATATATTATTTAGTTTGCTTATTTCTAAATATTTCTAATGATGATATATGTCAATAATGTTGTTTGAAAATATAAATTTCAGATGAGAAAAAATAATTAACAAAAAGATTAAAACATTCATTATAATCTTCACTATTATTATTATTATTATTATTATTAATTTTCTTATTATTAATATCAATTTTTATTTTATTTTATTAACACTAATTTTATTATTATTAATTTCTTTATTATTATTATTATTAATTTTTTGTTATTACTATTAATTTTAATAATAAGAAGAGGAAGAAGAAAATTAATAAATAATAACAATAATAATAAAATTAATAAGAAGAAGAAGAAGAAAATTAATAATAACAACAACAATAATAGTAAAAATAAATAACAATAATAAGAAGAAGAAACAGCAAATTAATAATAATAATAATTAGCTATACCTATTCTGCATTTTATGGAATAAGTAAAGACAGATAAAAGATATCTTTAGCTATTTCTGAAAGTATAGAAATAATTAAACTTGATATTAATTATTTTTTTAACAAAACAAAAAATAAGTATTCATTAAAAGTATATCAGTAATATAATAAGTATTCTCCTTAACCAAACATGTCATTAGAGCCACTAAGTGAAAAGTCATGCATTGGTTGGCCTCCCCAGTTTTTTTATAATAGACACACGGGAAACAAGCTTGTCCTTTTAAAATCAGTATTAATTGCTAAGAGTTATCCTGGAGAAGCACGAAAGATAATTAAAGAAAGATTAAGACACATGATAAATGGACGGTCGATGTTTTAATACATCACTTATAATTATTTTTTTACAACAGATATTAATTATTAAGTTGGTGTTAGGTAACATCATCTAGTAAATTAATTAATTAAAGATCTTTGACGATTAAGAAGGGATAAAATTTTATATACTCGTAATCGTGTGTCAATTCTATCCAATAATTCTATCTATATTTTTTTTTTGAATCTCGCACATTTGTGTGGATGAGATCGTATAAAATAAGATTGGTACAAAATTATGAGCATAAGGTTATCAGAATCTACTTAAATCTTTTGTATCCTCTACTCTATTTCAGTCCTGTTTTATTTCATCTCAATCATACATTTATGTAGATCCTTACCAAAATATGCTTCTATTCCATCTCCCATGTACCAAGAAGCTATCATAGATGATCTAGACAAACTATATTCATAATATACAAATTAATCATATCTAATTGAGATATATTAAATAATGATGAGTCTAATCCTATCTAATTAATGTATATTAACTTAATCCTATCTAGGGTAGGTCCATGCTTTACACCTACTACAGCCGGAATTTTAGTTCCTGGACAGAGAGTTGAGGTGGAGTTGTAATTGATTTGACACCTAATCTATATTTAAGCAAAATATCTTTTGACTAACACAATAATTAGTGTCCAACATCCACTCATTATCATCAAAAGCAAAACACTAATTACTGCCGTTCCGTAGACATTTATGGCTTTTTTCGTAATCGTCCATGTTCATCCCCTTGCAATTGGAACACATTCACCCGTACTGTTGTCATGTACGGAGTTGGTTGAGTCCAGTATATATATATATATATATATATTAAAAATATTTTTTTTTTAATTTTTAAAAATTTGAAAGATCCAATGCTATATATAAAAACGGAATTATTTAGAACCTAATGATACATTAGGTCTTTTAAGATTTAAAAAATTAAATATTTAGACCCTCTTATCTTAAATTTCTGACTTTGTTATTATTTATTATATTTTATTCTTTAATATCCAATTTATTTATTAATTGGAGAGAAAAAAAATAAATGGGTTGAATGTTAAAAATAACAAGAGATACTACAGTTTTTGATAGAGGTGAATCCGTTCCCTTGCAATTACTAGTTTGATTCATATTCTGTAATTATGTCGGATAAAATTAATAATTTAAAATATAAATAAAAGAGATTATTTTTATTTATTGAAAAATTTAAAATTTAATTAAAATATATTATTAAATAAAAATTAACAAATTTATTTTAATTATAATAATTTATTAATTAATAAAAATTAATAAATAAATTGATTGTTATAATAAGATTTATTAAATAAATGAAACTTAAAAGTCAAAATTTAAACTGAATTAACAGATAAAACGACATGATCAATATTTTTATTTTTTTAGGATTTTGATTTAGCTTAATCTTTGTGTTTCTTTTTAAAATTTATTGAAATTTAAACTTAATTAAAAATATTATTAAATAAAATTTTATTTATTTATTTTAAATATAAAATTTATTAATTAATTGACTTTTATAATAAAATTTATTAGAGTAAATCGAATCTATTCTTTATGTTTCTTTTAAGTTTATGTCCTAACCATCCATTTTCATCAATAAGAATATAAATAAATTATCCAAATAGAATCAATAATGTTTCTTAGTTGCAATGACATCAATGTCCTTATACCTCTCATATGAAGCAAGGAATGGTCCTCTTTCCGATATTTGATCCAATGCCTCTCTCTATTTCACATTGAAAATGTGATTTTTCCTTGTTTCTTCACAACTCAACACTTGTAGTTAGATGCTCTTTAAGAGGAAAGGTTATTGACTAAACTCTTCAATAAACATTAAATAAGTTGTTAAGCAATTGCATTTTCAAAAGTTCTAGATCCTCTTGCTAATAAGTCAATCTTAAAAAGGAAATCCCTAACCAAATTTAGTTATAAAAACAAAAAAGATAAAATGTAAAACAAAAAAGATAAAATGTAATATCCAGCAGGAATTTTACTGAGGTGTAAAATTTAAGGAGGTTTGATAATATGCAACCTTACTCTTAATTAATAGAGAGATTATAATTTAAATATGTACAAAAAATTTATATAATAATTAATTTCGCTATTAATTTGAGTGCGAACAATATGTTTAAATTTTTATATTATTTAATTCTAAATAACTTTATCAAAAATTTAAAAATCAAATTAGAAAATATAATTGACAAAAATGATTATTTTAGACAAAAAAAGCAAGACTTTAACATTTCCTTTTTGCTTTTCAATGAATCAATATCTCTTGGAAATTACTCTAATTGCATTTAGTATGACTCTAATGAAGTGTGGTTGATCAACACTACGTCGTGTCGAGATTTTCATAAGATGAATTTCCAATAACAGTTAAAAACTGACAAAAACTGAAGAACACAACTAACCTTATCTTGTAAGAAAGGGGCAAAATAGTCAAACCAAACCATCACAACGTATGATCCCCCGCTTTCCTCTAATCCCATCGAAAGCTCCTCTTTTCCAAAACCCCCAAACCACCCCTCCTCCGATATATGTATGTCTCCTTGACTCTCCATTTCTATGCATGCCCCCTCTCTCTCTCTCTTAACTCTCTCTCTCTCTCTCTAACTCGGTGGTGGTGGTGGTGGTGATTCGGACAAGTGACTCATGACACGACGCTGCTCGCACTGCAGCAAAAATGGGCACAACACGCGGACGTGTCCGACGCGCTCGGGAGGGGCGTCGACGTCGTCCACGTCGTCGATCGCCGGAGTGAAGCTGTTCGGCGTGAGGCTCACCGACGGGTCCATTGTAAAGAAGAGTGCGAGCATGAGCAACTTGTCGGCGGCCTACTACCATTCGTCCTCATCCGCCGCCGCTTCTCCCAATCCGGACTCTCCCTTGTCGGATCACGGCCGAGACTCTTCTCACGGCGATTACTTGTCGGACGACCCGGCCCATGGCTCCGGGTCCGGGTCCGTTAACCGACGCGGCGAAAGAAAAAAAGGTAAAAATAAAAAAAAAACTACTTTACATATTTTGGGTAAAGATTGGTAATTTTTTTAGATGGGTAAGGTAAATATTCACATACACATATTCTTTATCTTAATTTATTGATTAGATAAATAAATAAGAGTTACTTTAGTTTAAGTAGAATGGTTAATGATCTTTAGTACATGACTTGAAGTAAATTAAGATTGTAATTCATAATCAATTAAGATTAATCTGTCAGTTGTACTTAATTTTTAAGTGAGATTAGAAGTAGTATTTAGTATTAATTGCACTAAGTTTCAGTTTTATCAAGAAATAGGTCATTTTAGTTTGATAACTACATAAATAAGTATTTTAAGAACAACAACAACCAAGTAAAAATATAGGTGACACACTGAATCTCAGAAGGTACAGTAATATGCAGTCTTACCTCTACCTCTAAATAGCACAGAGGCGGCGACACAAGTATTTTAATTATATGTTATTTGTAAAATTTTGCATAATATTTTTATCCAATTTAAATAATAAGCACTGATTTTGATAAAATTAGTTAGAATTACAATTTATTTAGGGACAAAATATTGAGAAAATGCCTTCTTTCATTAACTCCTCCTCGTCGTCATCATTACACTTAGTTCGAATTCCTGTAGTAAAGCGGGGTTTGGAAAAGTATGCAGCCTTGCTCTTCCATAACAGAGAGGCTGTTTCCGGACTTTCTTTCATTAACTATCAAACTCAAATTTTAAAAAAAGAAATTAAAATTAAGGTAAAAGGTACAGACTTCCTAGTTTAAATAACTTTTAAAAATCCCTATTTTTAATATTCTTGAATTTTTTAATTTTCAATTTTAAAAAAATTATTTTTCTTAACATGTGTAAGAAAATAATAATAATGAATGTTGTTGACATGACGATTTAAATCAGCTCTCAAATTCAAGTTCGAGTTTAAGAACTAATTTTGTATATTATATTAACAATATTTGATTTATTTACTTCTTTGTTATTTTTTTAAACAGAAGTCTAAAGGGTTCTTTTGAAAATTTGGAAGTCATAAATTACAAAGAGCCCCTAATCTTTTACCCTTGAAATTATAAGGATCTTCTTTATATTATTAACCCCAAAATTTGCTGGTATTATAGTTTTGGAATGGCTGGTGATGCTTTGCATTTGAGGCAATGAAGGAAGTTTAATACTGTCATTTCTGGAAAATAGTGTAGAAGTTCTGTTATACATGATTTTAGTGCTTAATTAGCATTTTCAATATGATTTATACAAGTGGAGGAAACCGTTGTGTCTGTGATTGTTGTCATGTTATATGAGCTTGATTAATGGATGAGCAAATCAAGTTCTGTCCTGTATATGGATTTCAGGTGTCCCATGGACAGAAGAGGAGCACCGCATGTTTCTAATCGGTCTCCAGAAGTTAGGGAAAGGGGATTGGCGCGGAATTGCTCGGAGTTACGTGGTATCTCGGACGCCTACTCAGGTGGCAAGTCATGCGCAAAAGTACTTCATCCGACAAACCAATGCCACCCGAAGAAAGAGGCGCTCCAGCCTTTTTGACATGGTTCCCGACATGGTTTGTCCTACTCATCTGCATTTCTTTTCCAAATCTGCTGTTAAACATCTATTTCTGTATGCGTGAAGTGGTCCTAACTAGTGGAACCTGGCTTCAAATCCATTGTTGACTGAAACTAATATGACTGTCATCACTGCTATGGACCGACATGATGCAAATCTTTGATTTGCTGGCACTTCTAAAGAACGAACGGATTCTGTGTAACATTGAGCAACGTATCTACTGCTTTGTGATTCCATGTTATGACTAGATGATAAGTTGTTTTTATACACTTTTCTGTTAGGCAAGTGATAGTAGTACGAGTGCTTTAGTTCCTTATCCAATATATGATACTATGAGTCCTTAACAAGTGATAATATTGTGAGTTCTTTAGTCCTTTACCTTGGTGCTTATTTCAGACCACAGAAGCGCAAACAGTGCCTGAAGAAAAAAAGTTACCATCCACTCAGCCAAGAGAAACTGATAATGCAGATTCTCTACCGCCCCTGAACCTCACGCTGAACCCAGAATATGAACCCATGGAAACTGCATCAGTTGAAGAATCTGAAGAAACCGTTGGAGGGTTAACCGAATTAAAGCCAAGTGAATTTCCAATCGTTTCTACGTCGAATGAATTCATGCCGCTAGTGCCTGGATTCGTTCCAGCCTATATGCCAGTCACTTATCCATATTGGTCTCAACATGTTTCTATTCCAGAAGAAGGGAATGGTGTAGATCTGCACCATCATCAAGTCCTAAAACCAGTCCCTGTTGTACCCAAGGAACCTGTCAATGTTGATGAACTAGTCGGCATGTCGCATCTCAGTCTAGGCGAGATAGAGCCTTCACGTTTGTCACTGAAACTAACAGGAGAGCCGTCGAGGCAGTCGGCATTTCGTGCGAATGCTCCGGTCAGCAAGTCAGGTATAAGAAAGGGGAAGGAGTGTCCTGTTCAAGCAGTTTGAATTTAGTGAATAAAATGCATCGTTTAGTAATTTAACCAGCTACTCCTTCTTCCCCCACCTTGTACCATTAGCTTTTCTCTATGTCATCTCATCTTTGCTTTTACCTAGTACCAGTTTCATACAAATTTTGACATAGGGTTATGATCATCAAGTACCATTATTCTTTCCAACTGTAAACACCTAGACTTGTAATAATTCATTGGGAAGGGCTTTAACTTTGTTGTTTGTTCACTCTGCTCATGTTAGCTTTACTTTTAGCACACTCATTATGCTACCCCTACATGGATGCTTTTTCATGATAACTGTAGCCATCTTATGAAACATATGGTCAACTTGTTTTCCCTCGATAGATTAATATTTTTAATGGATATTGTCATACTTTTTTATTTATTCCAACCTCTTAGTTCTAACTGCTTTAGTTAATGAGACACAAATTTTAATCAAAATCAAGTAAAAGGTGATTGCATTGAATGCATAAACGTAAGGCAAGTTGCAGAACAGGTGACAAAAGATTAGGATAAGGTGGCATCATCGTAAGATGGAATGCATACTTCATTACTTGGAAGTACTAAATTTCAGAAACATGTTTGGATAAGAGTAAGATAAGTCTGAAAAGATCATCAAAACAGTGCTGTTTCTTTCCCATCATCATCATCTTCTTCTTCTATGGTTGCAATAAGGCCCAAGATCTCAAGAATAATGTAGGATTAATAATAAGTCAAGTAGAGACTTCAAATTAAATTTAATTAACTTATTAATTTCAATTCAGAGTGATTCAGATTTTTTTGTGATTAATCGAATTTAAAAAATATAACAAATCAAAATTTGAATTCAAGTTTAATTATACTTAAATATTCGAATTTAAATCTAATTAAATCATGTTAACCATAACCATTCCTTACGAACTCAAAAACCAAATTCAATTTAGATTGATTTGGACTATATGAATTAATAACGAGTGAAGTCAAAATCACAATCCTAAAAGTTCAATTTTCATGTTTGTTTAAAAATAATTCTGACTTGTTGATTCTAGTTAAAATTAATTCGAACTTAAATTAATTTTTTAAATAATTGTTTAAATTCAAAAATTATCAAAATTACATTTGAGTTTAATTCTAATTATACATGAATATTCAAATCTACACTTAATTAAACCATATTAATTTTTTAATTTTGAATGAACTCATTTGCTATCCATAACTATTGTTTCTGGACTCAAGACCAATTACAGCAAAAACGGTCTTGAACTCCAGTTCTTAATCCCAATGTTTGGGCCTTTGGAGCCTCTAAAATTAGACTACTAAGAAATTATATTTTTAGTGAAAGCAAAAGTTGTCACTAAAAATAGTAATATTAATTGCTAATATTAATAGCGTTTAATTTTTTAAGTCGTTACCTTCCATCACAATTACATCCATCACTTATAAAATAGTGACTAATTTAAGAAAATACTCACAATTGTGAAACAATTTTATGACAAAAGTATCAACACTAAAAACTATGAAATGGGCGATAAACTATATAGTCACAATAACTTTACATATTTATGACAAGTTTTTTGACATAAATAATATAAAGTAATAACGAATAAAATCGTAACAGTATTTCATTTTATTGTGAAAAAAGTACCGACACTAAAAATTATGGAATGTGTGATAATATTATATGGTCACAGTAGCTGTATATATTTACGACAAATTTGTCAACACAAATAATATAATAATGACGAATAATGTCGTAACAATTCTTCAATTTATTGTGATGACATCATCGTCACTAAAATAATTTTAATGACCAACATATATTTTTTCACAATTACAATTCATTCCAGGCAAAATGACTTCGACACTAAATTGCATATACTTTTAGTAACAAAACTTAGTGATAAAAGAAATTTTGACATTATTAATGTATTAATAGTGACAATTTATTAGTGAAAAATATTACCGTTATATTAGTGATAAAAAAAAACAAATCGTTACAGTTAATCCAAACAATAGTGCCAATCAATTATTTTGTCAAAAAAACCTCATATCTATTATGAAATGGTAATCATAAAAAAATGGTCACTAAATTACAAATAGTAATGACCATAATGATAGTTATATTTTTATGACAATATTAAGTAGACACTAATTAATTAAATTTTTATTGACAAAAGTTTTCGTTACAAAAAGTAAAATATTATGTGACGGTAAACCGTTTTGTCACAAAAAGAGAAAAATATTAGTGACCAACATATATGTTGTCACAATTACAATTCTTTCATGCCAAAATTACTTTGATACCAAAATGCATATGCATTTAGTGGTAGAATTTAAGGTCTGTTTAGTTGGATGTTAATGAATGAAATAGAATAAAATATAATAGAATATGATGGAATGGAACGGAGTGATAATGGAATAGAATATAATATAGTGAAAAGTTGTTTGAGAAAGATAGAATGATTCATGATGTAATATAGTGAAAAATTGTTTGGAATATGGATGAAATGAAAAGTAATATATAATAAATGACTATTATGCTATGATTTTAAAACAGAAATCATATCTAATTAAAAAGTCACGATTGTGATTTGAATTTTTTTAAATATTATCTATTTTTAAAATAATCAAATTTTAATAAAATATTAGTATTTTAGTATTAATTATATACAATTTATTATTAATTATATAAAATATTATTATTAATTATTTAATAAATTTTATTATATTAAAACTTATTTAATTATATTCTATGTTATTTATATTTTAAAATAATTTATTTATATTTTATTTATATGCAAATAATTGGTATTACGGTAAGGATAAATAATGAAAATGTATTACGTTCCACTCCGTTCTATTAATTAACATTCAACCAAATAGACCATTAGTAATAAAAGAAATTTTAATACAATTAATATATTAATAGTGACAATTTAACTGTAAAAAATACTAAATTGTCACAATAATTATTATATTAGCGATAAAAAAAATAAAAATTAGTCGCTTAATTAATATCATCACTTGTATGATGTCTAAATCATATAGACTGGATGTGACTCCAATCTCTGTGATCTTTCTGTTAGGTTTAGGGAAGATTTACATGTTCTGATCTGGACTGAGTGAGACCACAAGTTCTTCTCTGAGCTCAATCTCACCTATCAATGGAGTTTCTTATTGGTGTTCAATTATGTCTATTCTTTGTATAAGCACGACGTTGAAGGCTTCCATGCGTGCTTCCTTTTTAGCTTTAGACAAGTAAACAATTGCTCGATCTAAGTGGCTCAAAAAGCATCAACTTTAGTAGCTTGCACCTTTAATGGGTTCTTTCTATAAACAATGTTTGAAGCAAATACTCAAAGAGAAAGGCAATAAAGAGTTTGTGAGTTGTTATTGAATTTGTTCAAAAGCTGG
Organism: Erythroxylum areolatum; assembly: GCA_024520975.1. Taxonomy (NCBI): domain Eukaryota; kingdom Viridiplantae; phylum Streptophyta; class Magnoliopsida; order Malpighiales; family Erythroxylaceae; genus Erythroxylum; species Erythroxylum areolatum. The sequence goes on along the minus strand of JANIJH010000005.1, from coordinate 3,956,287 downwards.
CAAAAGCAAAGAACGTGAGTACTCCTGTCAAAGCACCTATAGTGCTGCACTAAAGTCGAATTGGAAACTCCTAAGCTACTCTGTCAAATATGCGAGAAGATTTACCACTTCTACTTTTGTTGTTTGCTTTGATCGATCAGATTCAAATGGGATTGCTTAATCTAAAAGTAAGTTTCATGAATTGACCTAATACCTTTTGTTATATAAACGTGTTAAGAGATTGACACATGGTGGAATTCGTTTATTGAATAGAGTTTTTCGTTTTATTTTAAGTTACTTATTTATTAAGTAATTCATCAGAAATAAACCATAAATAAATTATTATGCCCTCTCCAAAAATTATAATCATTCCATAAACATTAAAATAATGATTGTAAGTTTTCATTATTAAAATTTTGCAAGCATATGTCAAGTATAATAATCTGCTATCTGCAAATTTATAAAAGAATTGTTGGGTCAAAATAAAGAGATTTAAGGTTCAATATCGTTGTAAAATTAACTAAAAATTGAATAAAATTAAAGAATTTGAAATATGAATCATAACAATTGTTCTTATTTATCAAAGATTTTAAATTTTAATTAAAAAAGATATTATTAAAGAGAAACTAATTGATTTATTTTAATTTATAAAAAAATTATTTATTTACGAAATTTAACAGAATAATTAATAAACTAATCGGATTTTAACAACATGAGTTATTAAAATAAATCGAACCAAAAATTTAAAAATTAAATCGTTTAAAATTTTTAAAATTGAACCAATCAAAACAATTGAATTCTTTAATCACTTGTTAAAATAATGATTGAAAGTATGTTCTTGGAGATACTTTCAAAAGAGAGAGATACTCATTATTCCCTCAATTGAACAATTCAATTATTGAATACCGCTATGCTAGCTTTTTAGCCCACCGCTCTTTGGTTTGAGGTCGCTTTCCATATAATGGTTTTTCCAAAAACCTATTCTTAAGATTAGATTGATTGTTTAATCTGGTCTAAACCTAATTCAAATTAAGACAAAAGTTGAATCCATCCTAATCCATTTCAACAAGATGCATGGATGTTACTTACATGCAAGTAAGTCCATCCATAAGATGCCATTTTAAGAGTACATTCTTTAAAACAAGAGGGAGAAGAAGAAACTCAATTGCATTCACATTCAGAATTATCACTATCACAAGAATTGTAATACAAGACCATGTGCAAGAAAATCTGCTCTTTTCACATAATTTGATTTGATTCATTAGTTAATTAGCGACTACTACTAAATAAAGCAACTTATATATCATATATATATAAAAACTATTGTCATAAAGCTAGAGTTGAAAATGAAAAGCAAAGGTTTAGGTGATGTTACTAAGATGTTTCCTTTCCTTAATGGAGGAGACTTGGGAGAAAGCTTGGCATGAAAGAAACTCAACTTTTCCTAAAGCTTACTTTTTTAACATCTTTACTTGCACCACCTGCTTCATGCAAAGCTTCCAAGCTCGTGGATTTTGGATGGATGAACTAGGCACCTTGTTTTGCCTTGCGGAACAACTATTCAGGACATGGAATACGGCACATGTCTTTCTACTTGTCTATCTACATAAATGAATGAACGATCCTTTTCAGAAACATGTGAAGTCCCTCAGCCATATGTTGGCTTAGCTGTTGGGTCTGTGGATATAAGAAAAGAGATATTGAACTTTTGTGTGGCTTATATGCTTGTGGGCTCATAGATTGCTCAATGATTTGTGTTGTTCTTATTTGTTTTCTTCGTCGCATCATTTTCAAACTATGAAAATAATTAGCAATCAATTGGCGTGCTTGTTTACAAAATGTCAATTCTTAAAAGAAATTAATCTTGCAATCAATAATTGTATGAACACATGTCAAAGACCCAACGGTGAACTTAAGTAAAATAACATTATCGAGTAGTAGTAAATAAATTTTATTGATATTAGGAAAAAAGAAAGAACAATGTAAAAGTTTACTTTTTGTTAGAATTTATAATTGGCCTACGGATCCACACGAGAGGAAAAGTTAGATCACATACAATTCTAAATGAGGTGAAAAGTTATACCACATATAATTCTAAGTGATGTTCTATCTTAAAATCAATTGGTGATGGGTGAAGGGGCCTACTAAATTTATATATTAGCTTTATTTCCTCTTTTTCTTCAATGTGGGATAAACTCCCATTATTTATATTTCAACACACACACACCTCTCACGTGTGGATCTAACACGTGACATAATCTATCATTTTGAGGTGTTAACGACGAACATAAAAGCAATCTAGCTCCGATACTATTCTAGAATTTACAATGAACCTACGCGTTCACACGAAAAGAAAAGTTAGACCATATATAATTCTAAGTGAGGTTCCATCCTAAAACCAATTAGTAATAGATGGAGTAGTCTACTAAACTTATATGTTAATCTTTTTTCTCTCTTTCTCCTGTGTGAAACAAACTCCCATTCTTTATATTTCAAGCCTGCGTACATTAAGAACATAAACATAAAATAGATACATCGTAGTAAGACTTTAAAACCTTAAGGTTGTAAAGTTGAATTGAGAATAAGATCATGTGGTGAGTACTATTCCATCAAAGTCCTATGCTTTAACCTTCAAACTCTTTTAGAAAATGTTATTTTTTTGTTTCTTTTGACTCGCATTCGTTGGGATGATTTTGACTAGTCAACAACTCCCAAAGTACAATCAAATGTCTAGGAAATGTGAGCTAGACTCCTAAAGAACTAAAGAGTATGCATCTTTGTTACAAAAATATCTTCCTTCAAATAATCGAGAATGAACCGATGGATAAAAAGGAGCCCCCAAAGCTAAGAACTTGTGTTGCTCGTGACTATGTTAAACTATCAATCATTGCATCATTTAATTTCTTAGATTATATTATTGTCTCCTCATACAAAAATAAATAAATTTTTAATCATAGACAATAATATTCTGTCATTATCAATTCTTTGAATTTAAAGTTTATTATTTATGATCTAAAATTTAGGGTTTAAAGTTTAAGGTTTAAGAAGTTTGTAATTATCCCTCCATAATAAATATATACTGTAATATAAATCTTATTGACACGTAAAGTTCAAGAGGTTCAGTACTATACAATTTGATCCTTGAATAGTCGAAAGGCTGTTTCTCTCCAATGACAAATACATAATCTCTTATTTTAGTCTATGTTCTTTTCTAATTTAACTAAAAAAATTTCATGTCTAATGTAAACTTTAAAGGGTACTAATATACTTTAGCAATTACAACTTTAGTAAAAAAAAGATTAATAACATTAATTACGTGTAAATTAACATCTCAAACACAAGCCAAAGGTAAGTTGAAAAGGTGACATCTGTCCAGCAATAGTCCTTAATGCCACACTTTGCACCTAACATTACACCTAAACTTTTGAGCCATTACTGAAAAGAAAACGACTAAAAGGAATTAAAAACAACTAGTGGTGATTTGTTCTTGTAAGATCTTGGCCTCCATGTTCAAGAAGAACAATGACGATCTTTTCTTGCAAGAAACAACAATCAAACCTCTCCTTCCCTTTTTTTTATTTTTTATTTGATGATTCTTAGATTGTTTTGCATTAAACTTGTCTTGATGTTTTTTAAAGCAATTGGTAGGTGTAATTTGTACTGAAAGCAATACTAAGTTTTAAACTGGAGTTTTTGGACATTCTGTCACCTAATAATAACTAAAGTATTCCTTCAAGTAAGCTACATAAATTGTGAGACAAGAAAGTCAATCACTCGATTGTCATTATTTATCATATTCAAAGCAATTATTGGCTGAGATTTTCTTTGTCTACCCAACGTTGGTCCTTATTAACGAGGTACACAGACATCTAGGAACAAGTTCGAATGTACAAGTGAATAACCATAATTGTGTTTTTGTCAATCCTTAGTAACCAATTATGTATTTACCACCATTAATTCCACAATTGAAGTTTTTACTATGTGACAAATTAATTAGATTTTTAATATGCATTATACTTGTTTATCTTATTTTGTCCCTTCAATTATTAAATTCTTATATATACAAATTATTTTTCTTCATCCGAAATGTGAGTTTTAGGTTAAAATTTTTAAAATTAATAAGAATGAATCTGAACAAACTAAGATATTTTCAGCAACTAGGAATGTTTTCAACTGTGACATACAACTTTGCTTGTGAGTCTGAATTCAACCATATACGAACAACAATCAAGAACCTGAGCATGAAAAGCTTTAAAAACACAAAAGTAAGCAAACCCCATTAAAGAGGAAAAGGGAAAAAGTTGCAAAAGTTGATTGTATTTTGTAGAAGAGCCAGCTAATAGTGTTTTACTTTAGCTTAATGGAATCACATCAGCACAAAGTAAGTGGAGTTGCTGTGAATACAGTAATTAGAATAACAGAAAAGGTAATTAAAAAGCTGCTCCTAAGTCCTAATCCTTCTTAATTATAAATTATAATCAAATCTCCTCTCCAATCCTTCTTAAGCAACTTGTTTGATTAATCACAATTTAGAGATTCAAAAGGTACCTTGAATCATCCCATCGACATTGGTAATGATTCTGAGCATATCAAAGCTTAAATTGGAAAACTAATCATATAATCTCAAGCACTTAAACATGATTACCATATTGCTCAGAGACTTTATTATATTTTCATAATTTTCTATTTCCGTACAAAAACACATTAACAAAACATAGGAAACCCTATAAGGATTGGACTAAGACTTACAATTCCATGGAAATTTATGAAGAGGTTTTTTTATTTCTAGGTATAAAATATAATTATCAACAATAACAACAACATAAGTAAGATCTTAATTAGTACTAATTAGATAATTAACCACTCATCTTCCTTTGTAGACTCAATTGCCTGTAAAACCTCTCAATGAACTCTTCAGCTTTTTTGTCCACAACGCCGTTATCATCGTCAGCACCTCTTATCGGAAATGGCGAGTCCGTTATCCTCAGCTGCCTCACCATAGGGCTCTTTCCGAACCCGGGCAACACCGGGGAGGCCGCCACCTCCCCCCCATCATGGTTGTTTAACATCTCCAAGGCCAGCTTCACGGCAGTCATGGTAGTCGCATCGTCGTCCTCAGTAGGCGGAGGGTGGAATGCACAAGCAAAGAAGCCGCTTTGGTTGTGATGGTTGGTTCGGCGTTTGTTGTTGAAGTTAAACGGGAGGGTGTAAGTGGGGGTGTTGCTGCAGCTGAACTCATACTCGTGGGGAGCGGCGGGGAATGAAACGTGGCGGAGGTGATCATGGTGGTGGTGGTGGTGGAACATTAGGTTTCCGATGGCTTTGGTGGCGATTTTGTTGCCACGTTTAAGCATCACGTTGAGGTTTACAAAGAGCTTGCTCTTGGAGATGCCCTTTCGTACCATGAAGAGTATAACACGTACCATTCTCCATACCCTTTTAGCTATAATTGGCAAATTTCTCTCCATTTTCTCTGTACTATCACCTTTTGACATGTATATATATACTCTTCTCTTGTTTTGAGGTTGATTTGAGAGAGTGAGAGAGAGGAGAGATATGGGTTTTGCTTAATGTGTTGAGATATTAAGCAACTTGAGGAATGAACGAGAAGAAGAGAGGGAGGAGAGGTGTATATAAAGAGCAAGGGTGTGTGCGTGCAAGGCGGCAATGGAAAGTAGGTTTTGAGTACTTTTTTTGATGTGACTGCAACATCCGATGGGTGCATGGATCTTTTAGTCTTTCTCTCTTTTTATATTGAGAGTCATCATCTTCTTTAGTGACTTGTTTGTACTTTGTAGCGATAATTTAGGGAACATTAATCTTTTTTATATAGATAAATTCATATTAATTGGATTGTCCCCATATGTTAAACCTGAAATATAAAATGATTAAAGTTTTAAAAGTTCAATCCATATCAGGCATTATAAAATTAGTTTAAGATCGAATAAAATTTAAAATTTTAAAAATTATTCTTTTCCATCAAAAAATTTAAAGTCTAATTAAAAAAGAAACTGTTAAATAAAAATTAATCGGTTTATTTTAATTTATAAAAACTTATTAATTTATAAAAATTGGTCGATTAATTAATAAACTGATCAATTTTTTAATAACAATGATTATTAAACAAAATCAAATCAAAAAGTTAAAATTGGAATTGAAAACTTAACTAATTTAAAGTTTTCACTCATAAATTAGTTGAATCAATTTAATTTTTTAAAATTTAAAATATTGTTCTCTAGGTTCAATACTATAATGGACTAAGTTCAAGTTTGGTTACTTCGTTTTGGGCCACTTTGCAATGGAAACGTGTGAAAAAAGATGATGCTTGATAAGCCCAACGAGTAATTGGAGAAAGGTATGGTATTGGGGACAAGGAAACATTCCCAAGAGCATATATGGCTATGGATGTTAAGGAGTTGTATTGAGCTTATGGATCTGAAGATGAAAGTAATCCGAAGTACTAATTGGGCTACACAACCTTCACTCAACATAAGTGTGTCTTGATCTTAATTACTAAAAAAAGAAAGAAATTAGGGTTCTAATGCAAATATTGGAGTGAAAAATAGAAACTATTACCTAATCAATTATCAATATTAATGCAATAATTGTAGTAATTATATATAATGCATATACTATTACTAATAACGCAAATATAATTAAGATGATAGTTTAAATCAGAATTATGATAAATAAAAAATATAATCGTAATTTAAGATATTGTTTAGAATTATAAATTGAACATTTAAATTTTAATAAAAGTTTAATTAACATATCTTTAACTCTATAATTAAACACCATATTTTAAATACAAATTAATAAATAAATAGTAATTATCAAGCATTTTAAGCTTCTACAATGGGATAGTTAAGCCTTTTTTGTTTCTTCCTTAATTTAAATTTATGTTGTTATCTTTATATTCAATAAATAAATTTTTTTGTTTGAGTTTCTAATTTTAGTTTTAGTTTTTTTCAATTTTCATATTTTATGAAAATAATAATAAAAACTTAATTCACTCTTTTACGTTCATTTTTGTCTAAATTTGATTTACTATTAATTTAATATGCATTATTTACTTATTTAATATTATTTATTACTAACAAATTAATTACTTAACTTAAATTTTATAATTGCTTCAAATTTTATTTTTTAATAAATATATTTTAAATTAAAAAAAGATTTTACTGAAAAGTGACACTCCATTGAAACATTATCTTCTTAGTTACCGGTGAGTGGCTCATCTTGTACCTGAACCCTACGTAAAAAGAAGCATTACAGCCATAAGATATGGGAGGCTGGCAGCTTTTTACATGTAACTGTCTGAGAGAAGAGCAAAAGTGGTGGAAGAGAAAGAGATAGAGAGAAGCCATTTCCAAGTGTAACGTATAAAGAAGTGAGATGAGTGCGTTTCTATACAAAAAGGGTTCGTAGGTTGCTTAGTTACAAAGCGAGACAGTGACGAACACCCTCACGCCAATGCAAAGTAAAAATAAAAATACAATAAAACCATCAAATGGCTCATTTTTCAAAGTCTTTGTAAGTGTCTTCTTCTGGACCCTATTATAATTTTCCCTTTCTTAAGCTCCTCATGCTTTGTCCTCTTGTCTCCTACTCCTCCTCCTCTCCATCTCTGAAACCCACTTCTATATTGTATTTCTACCAACCATGTCGAACTGTTATTACAATATCCTTAAAAAAGATGTAGAGTATGTCACGTGCATGTCACCTTATTTGCATGCCATGGCTTGGTATGTCGAAACAAATCATTACTCCAACATCGACATGCAAGATCAAGAAACATAATAAGGTATTGCTCTCTTAAGAGGCACTCTTCAGTCACTAACCCTCACATAAGTTTGGAAATGGGAATAGGTAGTGGAAAAGTTAGGAAAACCAAAGCTTCACCATCCATTATATATCCACAGAGTTTTTTTTTTTTTCGAGAAGTGAGAATTTTGAAGTGGTTATTTCTTAAAGGTTAAAACAAAGCTTCACCATCCATGGAGTATTGCTGTTTGGATATTTATTTATATATTTATTGTAATTTTATTTACTACTCTTTAACCTGCATCACTTTTTTATTATCTCATTTGCATGTGGGCCTACTGCAAATAACTTCTCTATTATATAAAAATAAGGCTGCATATTATCAGATCTCACTTCATTTCATTGTGAAACTTCAAATTGAGTGTGATAATAATAATGATCTTATAATTTTAGTTTATAATTTGTCAACTTTTATTATAAATTTGAAAATGACATTATTTTGCTTGTAATGTGCAGTGTTATGCATAATGTCATGTATAAAAAAAGTCGTTATAAAATCTACGGCCAGAATTTTTACCATAAATTAATGGTCAAATAGTTTTTAAAAGTTAAAAAGCATATTGATAATTCATTAAACTAAAAGGGTCTAATAAATTTAACCTTTTTTTAAACATACACATAAAATTATATAATAATTTATTAATCATATATTTTATATAAATCATTTGAAGATTTTTTAAATCTTAAGAACTTGAATTTGAAACTTTTTAAATTGTCTTTTAGTATCAAATTTACCACTAATGGAGTACTTATCATGATACCTCTCAAGCTAGGAAATGCTACCACTAAAGAAACAAAGCTTAAGTGTTGTGTATAGGTGGAGTAAGAAGCTGAAATGGGATAGAATTATAACATCAAAATGCTAGTGAAAATGAGATATATATATACGGGAGTGATGCTTTACTTGAATAGGTTATAATCGAATGAACATGAAAATGAAGTGACCATGAGAGTAAATTCTGTTTCCTAGTTTTGAGGATTCACCCATTTCCGGGCTCACAACATTTGTGAACCTTTCAAAGATTCCAAGCCACTTGAATGATTAGAGATCAATGAACAGGGCAATTTGAAGAGGCTTCTTGGGGTATGAATGTTACGAGGATATGATATGTTGTCATGTTCTCTAAAGAAATTTATGAAAATGAAGGTCCACTTTCTATTGAAAATACTGATTATGTTCATGGAAAGGAAAGCTACCTAGAGTGATTCTTTTCTCAGGTATGATTTAATGAGATTCTATCATATACTAACATCGATCTAATGCCAGAAGGAGAGATCATTAGTTTCTGTTTTCTTTTTTCTCCATCACTACTTGAGTAGACCAAATCTAGATGTTAATGTGTGGACCAGGTCTTGGTACAAAGATTTCAACACAAAATCATAGCCTTGCCATAATTGTATACAAAGGTAAAACTTGAACTTCCTGTAACACTGCCTCTTTCATTTATTCTTGCCCTTTATTTCAAATTTCAATTCATTATTTATAACTATGGATATAATGATTTTTTCTTTTCAAAGTAAGCGGTCCAATCGGTAGAGCTCCTTTGCTTACTAATTTATGATATTAAATTCAAGTGGCAATTCATAAATATCTCTTATTTTAACCACTTAGAACACGATGAGTCAATAATAAAAGCATTGATTTGACTTATAAATTTTAATTAATTTGGATTTGTTGATTTATCCGTAAATTTATTTTAAAATAATCTTATAAATTATTGTATATATTTTAAATGTTTTTAGAATGTGTTAAAATAATAACATCATTTAAAAATAGTGTGTGGGCTAAGTATATAACACTCTTAAGATATTAAAAATATATTAGGCATTAAAATTAGTTTTATTTTACATTAAAAATGAACAATTTATAATAAAAAAGCTTTATTTGTGAGGTTTAATATGTTTAATTTTATCCTTAGCTTATTTATTTACTTTTATACTTTTTTTTATATCATAACTTATATCTATCATATAATAACGTCCATAACATCCGCAACAACATTCAATAAAAATCTTATTTGGAAGCGAGATTTGAGAAGATCCAATAATACATAATCTTATCCTTAATCATTAAAGAGATTGTTTATAAAAAATAAGTAGAAAAAATAATAAAAATAAAAATATAATAATAATAATAATTGTATTATGTATTGTATATATTTTTTACTTATATATTTTATATTATCATTATTTATATTATATAAATAACTCTATATTATTGTTTTTGTAAATGCTCATTAATTATTTCAAAAAATTATAATTTTAATTATCTAAAAGTATTCAACATGTTTTTTAAAAAAAAGTCATGGAAAATGTAATGATGTGTCTGAACCCTAATTTTGTGGTTTTAGATTAGGCCAAACATAATAGCTGCTCCCACCACCGTTACATCACACACCCACCATAAATTTAGCAGAGTATCAAAAATTACAACATGACATGACACATGTCATGTCTTGTGTCATGTCATGTCATATTAGTTTAAATAAATAAATAAATAATTTAAATAACTGACAATCTCCATACTTATAATTATGCAGGTCTGAATTTACTGACGATGACGTGGCATTTTTTCTTAATTTTATTAAATTTAATATATTGTAATTATATTATTATTATTGTATATTTTTAAAAAAGAGAATTTGAAAAATAAAACCGAGGACGCGTGCAAGAAAACCCATCATAGTGTCCTTTTCCTGTCCCACGCAAGCCTGTCTGAGTCTCTCTCTCTTTTATTTTATTATAAGCTTTTCATTTTTTTTAAATGTTTATTTCATCCAATTGCCTCTCGGTCACTTTCAAAATGTTACTTTGACAAAATTGCCATCTCACCGGTCCAAGTAAAATGCACTTAGGGATATATATATATATATATATATATATATATATATATATATAAACAAAAATCCAAGTTGGTGCATTTCGTTAAAAAAAATAAAAATAAAAAGAAATTAAATTAAAGACTTCCAAAATAAATATATTCTTAATTATCAGTTGAAGTTCCGTTAAAGTACGGGATCTGAAAAGATTCAATGCGCAACCTTAATCTTACGTGTCGATGTTAAATATAATAATTACACAAAAAATTAGATTCATTTGACTTAATTTTTTAGGAAAAATTGTCATTTTATTATATTTAAGCACTAAGTATATACTTAATAATTCATAAATTATATATTTAAAGTTAATATAAAATAAACTAATGAATTAATATTATACAAGAGATTCAATTTAATTATTATTTTAAATTAAGAATTAAACAATTCGTAAATTTGAAATTCAAAAATTAAAATTTTAAAGTTTAGTTAATCATTTCAATCGGAAGTTATAAATTGACATTGACATAAACTAGCTTCAATGTAGTATGAAATTAACGGATTAAATTTAGATGGATTGATTTTAATGTTAAAATTAAATTAGGATATCGGATAAAAAAACTCATATTAAACGGATTAAACAACCCTAACATTGACTCTCCCCTCTATAATAATATTATAACTATAATTATATTAAAATAAATAATAGGGAGTTTAAAGTGATATAATACAATTAAAATAGGATAAATTAAGTTTTTAGAATTTGATGTTACGATAAAAATTTAAGTTAAATGAATCGAACCCTCTTTTTAAAATAATATTGTTTTAATTTAAGTTTTCAACCTCATATAATGACTTCATTGACTCACTAAATTACATGTGAAACAATTAATTAACCCTAAAATTCAGAATTATAAAATGTAAGGAAGCTAACTTCACCATCTCTTAAGGTAATTAATCCCATCCTCAAAAAGTTAAAACTATTGATTAACTTAAACTATTGATTAACCACTTGACATGACATCCTAACCCAAGAAAACAACCAGAAGGCTATTTCGGTCATTTCGTTTAAGAGAGAGAAATAGTGAGTAAAAATTGTTACCGTGACAAGAAAGAGACCCTCCCACTTCCTTCCACAGTAGAAGAAACAACAGAGACCTCTCACTCTGTCTCTAATCTCTATCTCACCTCTCCGTCTCTGAACCTGAAAATGACAATCCAATTACAAGCTTACACGAAGTGCTCTTTGGAAACATTTGTTATTACAAGAACGTTGAAGAAAAATTGAGAAACAAGCATATTTATAAGTACCTCCTCTGTTTCACTTTCTACTTTCTACTCTTTCTTTTGTCCTCTCTGGCTCTCTTCTGCCGTTTACTTCTTGGTTGAAATTTGTGAAAATCCCACTACTGCTTTACTTCAACCTGTCCTTGGAGAGACTGCGGAGCCTCTGTTTTTGACCCGTAATGAAGCCATTTCGCTATTGTTTCTTCGCTTTTTATGGGTCTTGGAGGCTGTAGGCATGTTTTGAGGATCGGGAACTACTGTTTAGGACGGTTGGATCGGAGGGTTGGTGACTTTTTTCAAAAGGGATCTCGTGAAATGAAGGAATATTGTGGAATCTGGTGTTGAGTTGTTGAGTCGGGGAGGAGCGAGTTGTGGCACGAGAAGTTTGAGTTTTTAATTTTTTTGGGTGCTTTTTCGTTTTTGGTGTTTTTTCTTTGTTTAATATTCTGTGAGCAGATAGTTGGGTGTGAAGCTCTGTTCTCGAAAGATTTATGCTTTTCTTGTGTTTGGTGGCTGTCTGGTAGTGGACAAAAACGAGGATAACGATGTCTCCAATCTGGATATCGCTGTCCTTTGTGGGTTTATCTTCGTCCTTGCATTTCACAATCGTACCTTAACCAACAGGAAAGTTTAAGGGTTTATATTTGTGCCTATCTCCAAGGCTTTCAGGTTCTACAAAGCGTGTGAAGTTGTGATCAGAACAAGAGGTGCTGTAATTCTGTGGGAAGAAAAAAGACTATTAGCTGACTGCTAGTTTTTCAGCTTTCTGTGTTTGCAGTGCCTTGGAATTGAAAAGGCAACTACTTTGTTCGGGCTTGATCTCTTGTGGGTATTCGCCTTGGTGGTTGGGATTTGGAGACCAGCAACAGTCTGAAATTTAAATTAGTGAGTTTGAGGAAGAGAAGCTACTTGGTTTAATCGACTGATGTGAAGTATCTGCTGGAGTTTTACGGATGCATCCTTTGGTTGGACACAGCTTTCTAAAGATGCTTACTTGTACTGGTTTTTGAAGAGAGAAGTGCCACTTTGGGTTTTGTGGGTCAAAAATATTCAGGGGATTGAAGGGTTTTGACGTGAATAAGTGATAAAGATCGAAACTTTAGGTATCTGGTCGCACTTTCTGAAGATTTGAGTAGTGAATTTGAAGCTGAAGATGGCAATGTCCTGCAAGGATGGTAAGCAGCTAGCGAGCTTGGACAATGGCAAGTATGTCCGGTACACACCTGAGCAGGTCGAAGCTTTGGAGAGGCTTTATCATGAGTGCCCCAAACCCAGCTCAATTCGTCGCCAACAGCTCATTAGAGAATGCCCTATTCTTTCCAACATCGAGCCCAAACAGATCAAAGTTTGGTTCCAGAATCGAAGGTAAAATCAGTTAATTTGACAGTCAAGACATCACTTTTTCGAGGGTTTTTAATAGGATTTTGAAGAACTACGAAACAAACGCTTCTGGATCTTTAGAGCTTCACGTTTTGGCGGGGATAGTTCCGTCATGCGGGTTAATTACTTCAGACCATATTTGGCAGGATTATTAAAAAATTAAATTTAGATTAAAGTTTTAATCTTTGAAGGTCTATACAAGTGTATGTAAAGCTGGCATCTATGGAAGCATTCTTCATTGATTATGGTGGTGGGCCGGTGGCTGCTCCGTTCACTCATCAAATAGGAATTCTCATCATAAATTCTTGTGCTGATTTCGCAGGTGCAGGGAGAAACAGAGGAAAGAGGCATCACGGCTCCAAGCTGTGAATAGGAAGCTGACGGCAATGAACAAGCTTCTTATGGAAGAGAATGATAGGTTGCAGAAGCAAGTGTCGCAGCTGGTGTATGAGAATGGCTACTTCCGCCGGCAGACTCAAAATGTGGGAGATTAAGAGTCTAAGACTTCTTTCTTTGCAAATGATTGTCATTAATTCGCGGTTTCGTAGTGAGAAATTTTGTTTAATGGTGAAATAAGGAACAGATTTCAACTATTGGAATATGCTTGGGAGCCCAAATTTTCTCGTCAAACTTTATGATCTTTCCCTATTTTGGTAAATTGTATGGAGTTTGAGATATAAGGTTTATTTTACTATTTCTTTTGGCAGACAACGCTTGCAACCAAAGACACAAGTTGTGAATCGGTTGTGACGAGTGGTCAACACCATTTGACACCTCAGCATCCCCCAAGGGATGCTAGTCCTGCAGGGTTAGTGAGGATGTTGTCGTTGGGTCATTTTCTGTTATCATGTTTCGTGAGCACTTGTTTGTTTTATGTGGAATTTTGCATTTAATGCTTTGTATTGCTTTTCTAGACTTTTGTCCATTGCAGAAGAGACTTTAACAGAGTTTCTTTCGAAGGCAACTGGAACTGCTGTAGAGTGGGTCCAAATGCCTGGAATGAAGGTATTTCTGTTTTTATTCTCTTTGGTCCTTTTTCCAATCAGAGAAAAAGAGAACTTAGTATAAAAGGATAGTTGGACTTATCAGGCATTTACTGTTGTTAGAATCATCAATAATGGACCTCTGAATTACTTTAACCTCAACTTCCCCACTTTTCCCCACTTTTAATAAGTTGTCTGCTCATTGTAATCTTTGCTTTATACTATTTGCAGCCTGGTCCGGATTCCATAGGAATCATTGCTATTTCTCATGGTTGCACTGGTGTGGCGGCACGAGCCTGTGGCCTGGTGGGTCTAGAACCTACTAGGGTGAGTAATCTGGCGCTGTCCACTGATCTCATTTTTCAAGCTTTAAGAATTATTAATGTTTATTCTCCTTCCTTCCAGGTTGCAGAAATCCTAAAGGATCGGCCATCTTGGTTCCGAGACTGCCGAGCTTTAGATGTGCTGAATGTGCTGCCCACTGCTAATGGTGGAACCATTGAGCTGCTGTACATGCAGGTAAGATAATCGGGAGCAGCTATCGTCTCTGTGGACTATCCTAGTCGACAATCTTTACATTCTAACGATTTCTTGATACTCCAGCTATATGCGCCAACCACGCTGGCACCTGCTCGTGACTTCTGGTTGTTGCGCTACACTTCTGTTTTAGAAGATGGCAGCCTTGTGGTATGCCTTTAATTTTGGACATATGTTGACTGTGACTGGTTGTTTGGTCTTTAAAATTATTTAACATAGTCTTTTTTTTTCCTGGTGCATTGACATAATCTGATGTGATGCTAAGGTCTGTGAGAAATCACTTAAAAATACTCAAAATGGC
>JANIJH010000005.1:3894803-3905548 GCA_024520975.1 Erythroxylum areolatum | reverse complement strand
CAGCTTATTTTTAAAGTCAACAAGCTAGGAAGGGCTGACCAGCTAAAAAAGAGCTGATCAGCTCTCTACCAAACAGGGCCAATATCTATAGTGATCTCTTCCTATAATTGAGAGGGGGATTTGATAGTTAAGATTTTCCTTAACTGTAGCTAGGTTATATATATATATATATATATATAATAGAAATCTTATGCATAGAATATGAAGTTCAATATAGTTTTCTTCATTATTTCTTCAAGGGGAGGAAGACAAAGTTTATAGGTTGAAAAAGGTTTTGCATGGATTAAAACAAGCGCCTAAGGTATGATATACTTGCATTGGTTCTTATTTTGTTAATCATCGCTTTTAGAGATGTCCTTACGGGCATACTTTGTATATCAAATCTAATCCAAAGGGTGATCTTATCTTGTATGCATGTATGTGGATGAGTTAATTTTCACCGGTAATAATCCAAAATTGTTAGTGAGTCTCAGGGAGGTTATGATTTCTCAGTTTGAGATGACTAATATGGGCTTGATGTCTTACTTTCTTGATATTGAGGTGAATCAAACAAATGCAGAGATTTTTATTTTCCATAAAAAAGTATGTAGGTGATATTTTGAAGAAATTCAAGGTAGAGTCGTTCAACCCTATTTTGACTCCTACTGAAAACAAATTGAAGCTTATGAAAGATAGCAGTAGTGAATTGGTTGAAGCAACTAATTAAAGAAAAATAGTTGGGAGTTTGCAATACTTGATTGCTATGAGGCCATTTATCATATATGGTATTGGGATAATTAGCAGATTTATGGAGAGTACTCGTCAATCTCCATTGTAGGCAGTTAAGCGTGTCTTGAGATATATTAAAGGTACACTTAGTGATGGTATTTTCTATTCTTGTAGTAATAATGATGCGGAGCTTGTTGGATAAATAGGCACTGATTAGGCAAGTGATTTTGAGATTAGGAAGAGTACTTTTGGTTTTATTTTTTATCTTGTCACCAGAGTGTTTTCATTGTCACAGATTATGCTACTTGGATCACCAGGGCTCACTCGATGGAAGGCTGAGTTTTCCCGATTCAGGGCATGCTGTTGGGTACCCTTGTGGGATGGACTCCACCGACGGATGGGTGGATTAAGCTGAATACGGATGGTACCAGCAATGCAGGATCACACAGAGCCGCGACTGGCGGGCTGCTGTGGAATAGTCAGGGTCACTAGTGTGGAGGCTTTCTTTAGAATATTGGCCTGGATATGCCTTTGACGGCAGAACTTTGGGGGTCCCACTGCAAACTAACACTGGCATGGGATCGAGGTTGAAGTGGACTCGCTGGAAGTTATTAATATCCTTTCCACTTCCGCTGGAGCTAATTCTGATATTTATCCTTTGTTAACAGGTATTCGTGAGTTGCTGCATCGACCTTGAGAGGTTCACCTACAGCATATCCATCGGAAAGGAAACCAATGTGTCGACCATCTAGCTACCTTAGCAGCGCGTTCACCGCTAGGACTTTAGCTCCTGCCGGATTTGCCGATGAGTCTTCGGGACGCCTTATCTCATGATATGACTGGTGTCCAATATCCTCGCACTCTGTATTAAGGAGCACGCAAGGATGCGTGCTTTCAGTTTGTTCATTTTTTTAGTTTTTTCCTAGTTGTCCTTTCCCTTGTATTGAAAAAAAAACGTATATTGCAGCAGCAAGTTGCGCTACTGAAGTAGTTTGGTTGTGAAGAATTCTTAGTGACTTGAAGCATCAACAAGTCAAGCTTACAAAGTTTTCTTTGGCAATAAGTCGACGATTGGAAGGAAAAAGAATCATGTATTTCACGGTCGCAGCAAGCACATTAACAACAAATATCACTACATTCGAGACTTACTGAAAGACAATGAGATTGTGGTCGAGTTTTGTTCGTCTAAGGAACAAGTCACATACATATTTACAAAACCATTGAAGGCGGATGTGTTTTTGAAGCTCAAGAAGATGCTTGGCATGGTGAAGCTTGAAGGCTTGGTTTAAGGGAGGAATTAAACCAAGTTGGTTAGGTATCAAAGTTTTATTTGGTATGAATTACTGATAATTCAGTCCAAACTAGAGCATTACAACAATGGTGTGTTACGGTAATCCAAGGTAACAAAGATAATCTTCCATATCAGTTTTTAATGACTCATCAAAACTTCAATTCCGTCCGGTGGAATCCCATTTTCGTCCTGAAACTGAAACACCTGACTTCTATCAAGATCTTCAGGATTGTCACTACCAATTACTATGTCATTAATAAACCAAGATGGGACATCACTTTCTTCCTTTTCCGCCATTGGAGTGCTCTCCAGACCATAATTGGCCTTCATCAACTCCATATCTTCTTCATCTGCCACTTGTGTTTCTTCTTCTTCTTCTTCAGCCTTTATCACCATACTTACATACTCTTCGTTCCTATCGAGCTCATCGTCTCCAGCACCTCTATCTTCTGCGGTTTGATACTCTTCCATATCATTTCCACCTTGGAAATTTGTCTTAGCTCCAACTGTGTACTCCAAAGTCCCTTTGCGTCCGAAACCTATGGTCTTGCTTTCTTCACTTGGTCTGTAACTGCTCTGATAATGACTCTTGTGCTTCATACTCAAGGTCTTGATCTGCTGCACCAAACAAATGGAGATAGCCAAAAGCAAAGCAACCTCAAGAACTGCTCTGCAGAATTGCCCGTTTGAACGGTAGGACACGAAGCTGTGTTTCATGGATTCCTATGGTGAGTGGAGCAGGAAAATGCAAGTGAAGATGAACAGACGAGAACAAAAACTCAACTTGGTTCTTCCAAGAGTGAATCTTTAATACGTAACAGGTATCGGGAGCGAGTATTGTTTACCTTGTGATGATCATGGTTAGTGGCAAGAGATCGGACACACCACTTTTTTGCTGATAAGAAGATAATGTTGAGGATTTAATGTTAGTTCAAATCTTGAAATAATAACAGCCTTGCTTTCTTTGTGTGGATGGTCAGAAAATTCCATGATGGACTTTCCAAGATAATCTCTCATGCTTCCATTGGATTTGGCCTAGAAGAAGACGAAATAACTTCAACTTCTCATGCTTCAACTTGGACGGCAACCTCGTAACCTTCATTCTATCCTTTAAAATGATAAAAACCATGTTTAAATTAAAAAAAGTTTCAAACTAAATTGGTTTTAAAGTGATGGAAATAAGGCCCGGTCTGCCCCAGGCCCAGGTCAACGGGTCAAGCATGAGTTGAAGGAACCTCGGACCCTATTTTTTTACCAGCCGAGCTGAAAATGTAAGAGCTGACAAGTAATAACAAAATGAAGTCATTTAACATTTTAATTTAAAAAATAATTTAGTTATGGCCGAGTTAGAGCCAAGTTGTCTCGGGTTTGGGTCCTTATAATAGGGGTTGGGTTGGGCTCGGACCAACTTGACCCATTACTATCCTTATATTTTTAATTTATTAAGTAATATTCGTCAATATTTATTAATAACAACTACAAAATTATTTTAGAAGTTTTGAAACTTAAATGATATTGCATTTATGAATTAATTTTAATCAATATAGATACTAATTTATAATTACAAATCATAATACTAAGTTTTCTTATAATTTCACTTATTATAAAAAATTTTACATTAAAAACTATACATATTAACTTCTTAATTTTTATAAATTTATTTTCACGATAACTAATTATATAATTAATTGTTAAACAAATACTTGTATTTACATAATTGTTCCAACTTGATTATATCATAATTCAATCAAATTTTAATTAAAAGCTTCGTAATAAAAATTTGTTAAGATATTTTTAGTATTTTTTAATCAAATTAATGTAATTATACATAACAATTAAAATAACTTAACTAAAACTTAAAAATATATATTTTAATATCTTTTGATATCACAAAACTTTTTAAATGATTCACAATAATAAATATATTTTTGAGTGAACAATTGACAATGAAAATGGGTCAGGCCAAGTTAGGCCCAACCCGACAACTTCTGATAGGCTTGAAGCAACCAGACTTGAGCTCGGCCAGCCTGGTCTGGTTTTTTATTTTTAAATTTAAAAATAAAAATAATGTTATCTACTATAATTGGCAGGCCTCACGTCGGATTGAACCTGAGCAATTTCTGGTCCATAAAAGTCAGGCCCAAGTTTGATCAATCTGGGCCTGACCTGATAATCACGGCAGAAAGAGGCATGAAGGCCTATGATTGTGATACAGTTATCTTTGGGCTCACCCAATGTGATGTTTCCCATTTTCCTTGCTACAATGCATACAAACACCATTAGAAAAGCGGAACTGAACATAAATGTTTAGATTCACGCGGTGACTCTGCAACGACGTTCTCTGAGCGCTTCTTTTGACAGGTTTGATTCTCTGTTCTACCAATTCGATAAGGTTTTCATGTATATGAATCGAAGACGTTTTGGTTCAATATTGTTTGGTTTGACGTGATCTCAATCTTAGTACACAGGATTTTGATTTTGTAACCCTTTTCGTTTTTTCGCAATATTATGTTAGGTATCTGAGAAATTGAAGAAGAGGGATCGAGAAATCTTGAATATGGATGTTCTTTTTGTGATTTTTCTTTTTTCTTTTTTGGTTTTGTGTGTTTAGGGTTTGGGGAAAAAATTAAGATTAGTTAGTGTTTTGATTGTAGACTGGTTTTTAGGACTATGACCTCAATGTTTTCTAATTGATTGATTTGTTAAGCATCCAATTTCATGAAGTGGTTTCAATTTATTTGATTGTGAGGTGTTAAACTTGATGGAGAAGGGAACTTAATTTAGGGACGGTTTGGTACAGGAGAAAATGCCTTCACAGAAAATTGAGACTGGTCATGAGGACACAGTTCATGATGTGGCAATGGACTACTATGGAAAGCGAATAGCAACTGCTTCGTCTGATCATTCGATCAAGATAATCGGCGTTGGAAACAATACGTCTCAACATCTTGCAAAGCTTACTGGTCATCAAGGGCCGGTTTGGCAGGTAGCCTGGGCTCATCCGAAATATGGGTCATTGCTTGCTTCGTGTTCTTACGATGGGCGTGTCATATTATGGAAAGAGGGGAACCAAAATGAGTGGACTCAAGCTCATGTTTTTGATGACCATAAGTCTTCAGTTAATTCGATTGCTTGGGCGCCACATGAACTGGGGCTTTGTTTGGCATGTGGCTCCTCGGATGGGAATATATCAGTTTTTACTATTCGACCTGATGGTGGCTGGGATACTTCAAGGATTGATCAAGCTCATCCTGTTGGTGTTACTTCTGTTTCATGGGCGCCATCAACTGCTCCTGGTGCTCTTGTTGCATCTGCTTTACTTGACCCAGTTCAGAAGCTTTGCTCAGGTGGTTGTGATAATACTGTGAAAGTCTGGAAGCTCTACAATGGAATTTGGAAGATGGACTGCTTTCCAGCTCTTCAAATGCATACTGATTGGGTCAGAGATGTTTCCTGGGCACCTAACTTGGGGCTTCCCAAGTCTACTATTGCTAGTGCCTCACAGGATGGGAAGGTTATTATATGGACTGTGGCTAAGGAAGGGGATCAGTGGGAAGGTAGGGTCTTAAATGACTTTAAGACACCTGTGTGGAGGGTTTCATGGTCTTTGACGGGAAACATATTGGCCGTTGCTGACGGGAACAATGACGTTACCCTATGGAAAGAAGCTGTGGATGGGGAGTGGCAGCAGGTGACGACAGTTGACGCCTAGTGGAAGTGGTCAAACTGTATGCATAATTGTTTTTGGTTTGGCTTATTTTAATTCCAATTTGTAGGAAGCTCTATGTTGTCATGCTTTTTACTTGACTGTGTCTTATAGCTGGGCTGTTATGCGGGATATTTGTGGACTAAACTTTTGAACTTGATCTTATCACAGAGCTTTAGTTTGAAAGATTGGTGTCTGCAAACAATTAATGCTTGCTATTTGTGTGGGCTGTGAACGTTACTATCGGATAAATGTTCTTTCTTGCTAGAATGGTTGTCATCATTCAAGTACTGTCAATATTTTAGAGTGTATTTACTGGTATTCTTTTTCTTTATCTTTATATTGTCATCTAGATTTTTGTTAGCTGCATTGTAGCACAGCTGTAGCTCCTATCAATCTGGCCCCTTATTCCACTTTTAGAGGGAGTCGTTCTATCAAAATCGACTACCTCTTGTTTTTTATGGAGGAGGGTAGAGAAATGGTTATTTGTTGAGCTTTCTTTCCTTTATGTTCTCTTTGTTCCATATTTATTTATAGAAACTGGTGAATCAATGGTTGTCAAATTGATCGAGGGAATGAAGCTGGCTGGTCTAAGACCAAGTTGGTTTTGCTGCAATTTTATCTTCTGTCAAATTGTTTATTCTAATTGCTAATGTCCTAATAGCATATGAGCCAGATCCCAAATGGCTGAGCTTATATTACTATGGGTAACTATATAGAAGAAGAGGAGTTGATGAAGATGTTGAACTGTGGCTCAGTAACTGATACAAGAGACATCTTTGACAGGTCTTATATTGTTTAAGAATGCAGTAGTTGTAAGTATACGCTAGTGAAAAGTTGCTCCCATTTTCAACCACACAATCTCAAGTTTATACTTTGACCGCAGTTTAAGTGGAATCTCTCGACTAAACAGCAAATCCCATAACTTTTTCTTGATTCACATGTTCCTTTGTTTAGGCTGCTTAGCCTATTGACTTGAGATTAGCTGTCTTTTTCAAATTTTGTGTGTATTTTAGGATATTGTTTAGGTTGTGTATTTCCATTTTTATTGTAGTCTGAAGCTCAAAATTTAGAGGGTATTTGTTTTCTTTTTTCTTTTTTCTTTTTTTGTTTTTGTTTTTAAATTCAGAAAAAAAATCTTGTTTGTTTAAGGTTTTTAGTTTTTGTTTTTAGTTTTTGTTTCTTTCAATTTTTAAAAATTATGAAAACCATAAAAATTGATCTTGTTTTCAGTTTTTTTTTTCGTAATCTCATTTACTATCATTTAAATATATGTTATTTAACTATTTATGTTTAATAAAATTTATAAATAATTTAATTTAACATTATATTTATATAGTTAATAAATTTAAATTTATTACAAATAAATTTATGAATACTTTAACTTTATTTAATCTTTGTAATTAATTTATATATAATTAAAATTAAAATATATAAATATTGAAATAAAATTTGGTTTAATAATTAAAATATATTTAAAATAAATATTAATTTAAAAATAAAATTTTAAATTATTTATTTTATTAAAATAATATAATTTTATTAATAGTTTGTTAATAAATATTATATAAAAGATTAAATAAATTTATTTAATCAAAAGTCATTTATCTTTTAGTTTTATCTAAAATATAATTATCATCATTGATAAAAATACAACTTCATTAACAATTAAACAGCTTTTCGTTTTTATTTAAGAAAAAAATAGAAACAAAAAATTAAAAACAAAAATTAAAAATTGTAATAAAAAAACAGAAATATAACCAAACGACCTCTAAAATTGAATCTGACTTAAAAGCCGATTAATTTAGAATTGTCAATTACTAAATGATGTTATTAAATCATTGAATTCAAAGATTTGTAAAATATTAAAAATTTATATGAAATGACTAAAGAAAGATATAGCACAAAGAGGAAAACATTGGACTATTGTAATATAATATAATATCAAAGCTAAAGCATAAAGTAAGATTTTCAAAAAAATTTATATTCCATAAGAATTTTTTTTTCTATAGACAATTTCATTAACTTTTTGTAATTTTAATATTTTGAAGAAAAGTGAGGAAAGACAAATAATATACTTAATTTAACATATCTAGTATATAAAACTCTTTATTTTATAGAAACGACTCAACGACATTATCAACGATGGAGATACATAGGACTTAATGGTGCATTGAGCTTTCTAAAATTTTAAAAAATTAAATATTTTTTATTCTTAATATATATATATATATATACACATAAGAACGAAGTTATTTAAGAGTTAATGATGTATTGCCCCCTAAAATTTTAAAAAATTAAATATTTAGACTCTTTTATTTTAAATTTTTGACTCCTCATCACTGGACATTATATTTAAATAAATAAAAATTCGAAGAAAAAAAATCAAGGCAAGAAGCAACAACTAACAACAGAGTTGGAGTCAAGTCAAGCCATGCATTGAGGTGGAAAGGCACGTGATATGCAGGTGACACGTGGCACGTGCAGCCCATGTTGTAGAGATAATGAGATATAGATGCTCAAGCAGCACGCACGTGTGGAGAGAAGAATCCCCGAAGCAAACCCAACCCAAGCACCGTTGGTTGGCTTTTGAAAAGAGCTCACATGATTGCTGACACCACCCACCTCCTTTGTCACGTGCTCTCTGGACCCCACTACTGTTTTTTTTTTTTCTTTCTCCTGACAAAATAATAAAGAAATTAAATTAAAAGAGTGTGGGCTAAGTCTAAGTATGTTATATATCCTTTTAAAAATAAATCTTTTTTTTACTGGAGTCGAAAATAAATAAATATATAACAAACCTTATCCATTTACCAAGGTCAGTCGGTTAATATTAACCTTAACTCTCTAACCTAGTCCTAGGGATTAGTGTCTATTGACTCGGAACTCTCCTCTCTATTTTTAGTAATATGATGTGTTTATATATATATATATAAAAGAATATATGTATAACCTCTTTCAAAAAATTCCTGATATATTTATTAATTTTAATTTTAATTACGTCCTTGAAAAAAATTGAATTTGGAACCTTTTATTCAAAATTTTTATTATTAAAAAGTTTAAATTTATTATTAAATTATTTTTCATTACACTCAAAAGATATAATCGCCCATTCCAAGCGTCCTCACACTCTGGCCCGACAGAATAATGAGGAGGTAAATCACAGTTTAATCTCACTTAATTTATCAGAAAAGTAGCCCAGTGCCCGATACGCACAAAGAGCTACCATATTGAATGAACTTTCACACTATCACTGCCGGAATTCAATAC
This sequence comes from Erythroxylum areolatum, assembly GCA_024520975.1. NCBI lineage: Eukaryota > Viridiplantae > Streptophyta > Magnoliopsida > Malpighiales > Erythroxylaceae > Erythroxylum > Erythroxylum areolatum. The sequence goes on along the minus strand of JANIJH010000005.1, from coordinate 3,896,573 downwards.
GAGACTTTGCAATTAATTTTTTTCTCTAATAACCAATTTTTTTCTTTCTTGATTCTTATGTTGGTCGTTCGTTCAAAAATAATCTCTTTATTAATTAGTACGCAATATTGCATACTAGTAAACTTCTTCCGAATTTTTCATGTCAATAAAATTTATACAAAGTATTATTGTCTTAATTCCTATTTAAAGAAAAAAAGTAATAACACAAAATTATGTTCTTTGTTATTTGATTATGTGTGAACTCCTCCGGGGTTAAAGTCAAACATATATGGTAAGAGAGGCAACGTGGATGAGATCATTACCGTTGGTTGAGCTGTAAGCATCGTGCTTAAACGTGGGTAGGGAATATGATAGGCCAAATTGTAGTAGAAAGTACAATTATTATAGGTTAAAATAATTAATAATTAACATAAATTGCACATTTTCCAAGAGAAAATTAATAATAATAGTATTTGGAGCAGAGGAATCCGGCTGCAAACTTGGACACTAATGAAGGAATCACAGGGACAAAGCCTGCCATGGATCGATTCTTTAGGGTTTTGATTTCTTGAAATAAGGACTTCCAATTGTCTTTATATATATATATATATATATATAATTATTATGGGATTATTTCATTCATTTTCTTTTTAATTTATACGATAAATTTATAAAACAACTCATTATAATCGAATTTTTTGATAAGAATTTTAGTAAAATAAAAGGAAATATTTGGTATTCAAAACTTCAAATTTTTCATACATATGAATTCATATGTATTCGCTTTGATTAATTAATCAAATCCCTTAATTATTCTATTAAAATTCCTAATTGTATTGCATATACACAAAACCTATTATAGATCAATTGGTTAGGTTTGAGTATCTTAAAACATATTGTTGTAATTAAATCTTCAAATTTTTAATTAAGAAGACAAACAATAATGTTTATAATATAAATTGAATTATTACATTTTTAATTCTTTAAAATTTAAAATTTTTGATATAGAAATAAAAATTATTTTATTAATTGATAATCCCACTTAATTATTGTGTTAAAATTATTAATTGTGCAAATGTGAATAGAAAAGCATCCATTACATGACAATGTGGGCAAGATGTTGGCCTTTTAACTGACATCTCTGCTGTTAATTGTGCAAATTAAACACTTTGTTCCTTGGGAGGCAGTGATGGTCATAAAGACTAAAGCTTTAAGCTCATACCTGGAATTCAGCTTACTTATGATTAAAGTTTCTATTTATACAAATACTCTCATTTATATGTAGGGTTTTTCATTAGAATTTCCCATTAAGACCATTAGTCCTACATATGCTATTCTTGTTAAGGTTCATTTCATTATTTCCTTCATATTATATATGATATTGTTTAATGACAATTTTACAAAACCTAATTAAGGCAAGCACTGACTTTTCGCTTTGAGAGAAAAAATTGGAAGAGAGTCATCAATTATAAACGACAATGTTTTCGAGTCTTATAATTTTATTTTGAATTATTACCGTTGAGCTACACACTTTAATTAATATCATAATTACTAATTCTTACTCTTATTAGGCACTTTAATGGTATGGTAATCTAACTTTGTTCAAAGCTACATTATTATAATGATTATCATTGCCAACCCAACAGCTTCACAAACACAAAATGAGCCTTGAGAAAAATCCAAAACCCTAAAAGAGGGGAAAAAGAAGAAGAAGAAGAGAGAGATAGACTATTGCTTTAGTGCAATTTATTTTTATTTTAATTTTTTAAAACTTTTTTAAAAGCTTGCTAA
>JANIJH010000005.1:3865062-3884834 GCA_024520975.1 Erythroxylum areolatum | reverse complement strand
TTCATTTGGTTTCATTTTTCATGATTTCTAGACCTTTTCACTTGCAAAATGTAACTGATCTATGGCTTCCATGATTTATGTGGGTGTGACACCAAGAAAGTTTGTGGTTTAATTGTATTATTTGATCTATGGATTTTGGTATTTGTGTTTGATGTTTAAGGATCAAGATAAAAAATATAGATGAAGAATTTAATGTCTATATTTGTGTAATAATTTTTAAAATATAAAATTATAATACACATGCTTATATATTCTTTTGATGGATTATTCGTGAATTTAGTAAGAGTTTAATTCAATCATTTTTAAATTCTTCTTGCGATTTTAGTGAAAATAATATTTTTAATAATTAAAATAAAGGTTACGTATTTTTTAAGTTTCTCGAACTTTGTATTTTAGTATAATTTCTATTAAGAATTAATCGATACAGTCGTTATTTTTATTGAGACGTTATCGATGTGGTTATTGTGAATGTTATTTGAGTTTAAACGATGTGAAAATAAAAGTAGAAAAATGCAAAATTAGTATTGGATGATTAGTGAACTTAATACTGGTAATTGGAGCAAAATAAGAAGCTTTCTCATAGACAAATTTACCCTCATTAGAACATTATGAATTCCTAAGGCCTAAGCTCGAAGTAATGAGGCCATTATTGTAAATTCGCTTTTCAAAATTTGAATTATTTGTTTAACGAATTTAGGGTTTTAGAAAATTAAAGAGAACTCATTTCTATACCGGTCTTTGGGAGGGAAAAGCGACTAAGCTTTCAATCTCACTGCTTAGGTACTTTCTTCATATCCCGTTCTTTACGTTGGTTTGTATGTTTATGCCTATGCATGTGTGCTTGTTTATATCTATTGAATGTTTAAGATTTGGAATATGTTGAATCAGACAATTTTCCTTTTGGCTCTGAGAAAATGACGTGGAAGAAAGATTGTAAATTTGGTTCATTTCATTTGCCGAGAGAGCGAAACTGATTTCTGGGTACGTTTATAATTTAGTTTCTTTGGTGGGTTTTTCTTGGAAGTGAACAGAAATGAAGTTGATGATATAATTTTGAATATCGCTTCTTTCGGGGGCTTGATTTTCCAGTGTTGGGTGGGTTATTTTATAGTTTGATCCAATTGGTTGAGTTCTTTACTCTCAAGGAAATTGAAATGTTTGATTTTCTTGTGGAACGGAAGTTTAAAGGTGATTACTTGGCAGCATCAGGGATGCTTTTAGTTGGATATGGATTTGAGGTTTATTTTAGAATTTTCATTGATGTTTCCTCGAAGCGTATGATGTTATCTGGACGGCGTTTTTGGTTTCCTGAGCTGGCGTTATATAGCCCAATTGGTGGAGTTCTAACCATACTTGTATGTCTCTGTTTTCATTTATTTATGTTCTCTTCATGAAATGTTTGTTTGTTTAGATAACATAGGGAAATGAATAGACAGACTAGGAATCATTAGTTTTTTCTGTTTTTACTAAGCCTACCTATGAAGGCTAATTCCTTTACTTGTGGACTGTAGACAGATTGCTTTTCCTTCCATAGGTATTAGACATGAGTTCAACTATTCATAGAACTCCTAAAACCTCTGGGAGGCAGTCATTGTTTTTCCAAGATTTGGCATCACCGATCTCCGCTCGGAAAGGGAAGTTCTCAAGTCCAGGTCAGGCAGCAGCAGTATCTGCTCTATGGCGTGAAAATTTTGGGGGTTCAGATCTTCCACCTCCTCCCATGTACACCTTAGAGGATCGCTCAGATTTGTCTCCAGATTCCGGAATTCCAGATTACCCTCTTTCCCCAGAAGCCAAATCAGATTCAAGGACTCCGGTTCAGAGTTCTGGGAGGGAATTTGTGACTCCAGCTAAAAGCAAAGGAGAGGCTAGCACATCCTTTGCTTTAATGAGTGCACAGCAGAATCAGCTAGGTTCATCAAGTTCAACTTGGTGGTCACCAGCAAAGGCTAGTAGCAGTGACCAAGAGGAGAGAGGAAAAGGGTCTCCAGTTGAGGGTGTGGTCCAGCCTGGTGCTTTAATCACCCTTCCGCCTCCTCAGGAAGTTGCTAGGCCTGAGAAGCAAAAGAACTGCTTACCTGCGGCTAACCTTGATGAAGAAGAATGGGTTACTGTCTATGGGTACGATGTCTCTCTCAATAACAACGTAGATTGATTTATTTATACCCTTTTGTAGAATTATGGTTATCTTGTTTAGATTATTGTCCAGAGTTCTGGTTTGCCATATTCTTATCGTAATTAGTTCTGGTTTGCAACTGCTTAATATCTTTGAATATGTGAGGTAGAAGACAGATGATTTATACATATGTGTTGTTTCAATATTCTTCTATTTTCTATTGCAGTAAGTTTCTTGCCATCATTAGTTGTTCCCTTGACGTCTGGAAAGTTTATTAGACATTTCTTAGATCTGCTTTAAATGACACCTAAAGACTGGCACAGATAATCTCTTTTAATAGTTTTGAGAAGAAGTTGAAGCAAAGGAACTTTAACTTATCTAAACATTAAAGACAGATTAAGGGCCACCTGCATAGGCAAATTTCGACTACTTATTTGCTAAAATGAAAAACTTGAAGGTTCAATTCACATACCTTGGTACTGTTCATACTCCTTAAATTTTGAAGCTTGTTATTAGTGCTATTAGTACCGGAAATCTATAACTTGAAAGGTTGTCAAGTGTTTTCCTTATTTATCTGATTGCAAGTTGAGCAGTTCTTCTTTATCACTCAGTTACATTCCCCTGATGTTAAAATATCTGTTTCCAGATTTCCACCCGGTGATACAAATTTGGTATTAAGAGAATTTGAGAAGTGTGGCGTGATCTTGAAACATTTTCCTGGTCCTAGGGATGCCAACTGGATGCACATTCTTTATCAGGTCCTTTTATTATGTTTATTATTATTCCTTCCTCATGTCTCGTCAAAAAATGGTTTTATTTTGGTGAACTTAGGTGGATATATCTTCCAAAATACAGTTGAAACAAAAGGATTGTCTTTCTGGTTGTACTTTATAGTCATTTTCTTACCTTCTCTTTTTCATCTTGCTTTGTTTCCTTCATTTATATATAAAGCATGCTATGTCTTTATCTTCAAGGACAGTATCAGTAAGTTCATTGTCCTGGATCTGCACAAATCTCATAGCTGTCATCTGTTCCTGATTGTGCTTTATCCTCAGATGTCACTATCTAGTACTTAAGTCCTGACTTTTTTGATATTGCTGCCATATGGAAAACTGAACATTGAGTTTTGTTGTTAGTTTTCAGCCAGCACTGCCAGGGTGATAGGGTCCTGTATCTACAATTAGTTTATGTTGTTAAAACTAAGATTCAGCTATTTATCGGGTTGCCTTCTTGTCTCTACTTCTTCTGGTTTAGAATCGATCTGATGCTCACAAGGCCCTTACCAAGAATGGCATGCAAATCAATGGCGTGCTAATCATAGGTGTGAAGCCAGTGGATCCAGTGCAACAGCAGGCTTTGAATGAGAGACTTAACAATCAAGGATTCATGCCATTGCCCCCACCATCATCTACTAGAACCACGGAGTTCTCCACATCAAGAGGCTTTCAGCGCCCTTACTATCTTCAAAATGGCAGTACCAGTGCCCAGCAGTCAGGGGGTGCCATTGCTTCCCCAGCAAAATCAATAGTATCAAAAATTTTGGATGTAATGTTTGGCATATAGTTTGCTAGTCTCGGCCAGCTATGTCTTGCTTTGAATCAGATTCGTGCTTACAACAATCTATGTGTAACAGCAGGACTTGCTATGCCTTCCCCCTATGGGACTGTGAGAGTTGTAGAATTCCTTTACTAAAATTGTAAGAAGATTATGCAAAAAATTGCTCGATTATTAAGAAGTGCGTGAATTGCATATGTTTGTGCCAGAGAACACCACCTTAATTTCCAGGTTGACTTGATAGTACCTATTATACAGAAAGTTGACTGTTCTGATTTTCTTATGGAAGCAAGTTTTAGATGTGAGAATTGACAATGATATGATAAGAAGTGAGGGACAGTCTATTGGTAGGGTTCTCCTGTTTCATATCTGAAAGGGTCATGAGATAGTCTCAGTTTCTCTTCTCCGAGTCATCTCCAACGTCGATTCATGATCATTTAGAACACAACATATGATAACTTCTTAAACCTTGTCTCTTTCAGGAGATTGCATCAAGTTCAGGAACCTGACATCATGTATACCCCCAAATCCTGGAATCATCTGATCTCTGCAATCTTACCAAAGCAAAACAGCAATTTTGTTGCCATCCTATTCTGAAATGTTGATGATGATCTAGGAGTCCTACTTGTTCCTAATCGTTTATGATGTTATTGTGTCACTAGAACTGATCGCTTACATAAGAGAGGACTCTTCTTTACCATAGAGAGCATGGTGATGCGTGGATGCTCCTGCATTGCACTTACCTTGATGTAATACCATACCAACTTCAGAATTTACAGTTACAAAGATAAGTTACGTGCATCTTTTGAGGCTTTTTCTGAGGTGAGCTGTTTTGTCATTATTTCTGCACTTGAAAACAGGTACATGTGCATAAAGTGCCTGAATTTTGGGAATCCAACTCATGTGTAATTGTCTTGTCTCAATCTCTCTTCTTCTTCTGCCTAAGTTAGGAGCAAGAAGTTTATCTTATATATTTATTGATTCAATTTCTTATATAAATAATATAATATCTTAATAAAATGTGTATTGTAGCTTTAAATATTATTCTTAATAAATTTATGTATTTATTGTGTAATGTTATTTTTTAGTTTTTTATTTCGATCCTAATTTTGTAGATCACAATAAGAGCAACTCATACTCCTCCTCTAGTTTAACTTATTTGTATATCTATACACATTTCTAATTACCTACATGTTATGGTTTTATTTAAAGTTAGTCTAAAATTGAATATCCAATAAGTCAAAACTCATTTAGTCATGATCAATATCTCATGTCTATCAATTGATACCCCACAAAATCACTAGATGAAGTAGAACTATAATTTTTCTCTTTTAATTTGCATCAATTACATATAATAAATTTAAGTATTTGGCATTTACCTCTATATATAGCCTGCCCCTATTGTCTTTCTTTCGCTTCTCAAATTCCTTAAACTCCATTGAAGTTCACACCTTTAAGGTTAATTTCAAAGGAAAAAAACAAGAAAGGTTTGACAAAGAAAGAAAAAACTATGACTATGAATGGTCTTGAGAAAACGCCACCACCGGCAGAGGTGGCAGTACAGCTGCCGGAGTACGAGATGGCGGCGACGTTAGAGAAAGATGGCATGTCAAACAGGCCGTCGATAAGGCCGCCTTTAGGCCGGAAAGCTGACGTCTTGCATGTGACACTCAGACTATTTTGCATGGTCACCTCTGTCATAGCTTTGTCTTTCATGGTCACCGCTCATCAATCTAGTACCGTCTCCATCTATGGCTTTATGCTTCCTGTTCACTCCAAGTGGTCTTTTTCTCACGCTTTTGAGTAAGTAACCAAGTTTCCCAGTTCTTCTTTTTCGTGCCGATTTTACCGGGAAAGTGACAGAATATAAAAAGAAATGGAGGTTTTGGAGATGCCTTGATTGCTTTGTTGATTAAGACTTTGCTTCTGTGAATATCAATGATATGTTTAAGGGCCACATTATTTTGTTTATTTTGCTCATTTGGATGCATCTCCTTTTCCAATACCTTGATTACAAGAGAAACTCTGGAATTCCATGTTCAAAAATCTGATCTTCTTCCCTGATTTTTCCACCATTTTCAGTAACAAAGTGTTCATGTTGAAAGAGTCCGCTTCCTCTTATTGGGTACTTACCGATACTGCTTTAGTGTTTTTGCTAGTTTTGAATGAAACAACCAACTTTTGGTACTACCAACTTCCGGGTTCATGGCATTTGAATGAACAGAATCAAACCCGTGAGTGTTCGTGTTTTCACCTTTTTCCTCTCCCTCTTGTCATGCTTTTATTCGTTTGTCTGTTTGTTTCTGAGAGCCCTCTTGTAGACTTGTACTTCTCATATTGTCCTGAGATCAAGCAACTGTTCATTGACTAATGAGCAAAATGAATTTCTTTGCAAGATCAAAGTGGTAAAAGAAAGATATATATGGATGATCACTGTTTGTTGATGATAATCCTGTCATTTTATGTCGATGAGCAGGTATCTTATTGGAGTTTCAGGTGCAGTTGCAGGACATTCCTTGTTGCTACTGCTAATCAGCATGTCAAGGATTCTGAGGAAAATTCCTGTGATTCCATCAAGAAATCATGCATGGATTATTTTTGCAGGGGATCAGGTACATATGAAATTTCTTCATCTCATTTAAACTAGCTAGCATCCAAGCTTAGTTTCTGGTTAATGATGATTCTGTAAGTCTCAAAATCTGCAGATGTTTGCATATGCAATGATGAGTGCTGGATCTGCAGCATCAAGCATCACCGACCTGAATCAGACAGGGATCAAACATTCAGCTCTACCAAACTTTTGCAAGCCCTTGAGCAAGTTCTGTGACCATGTTGCTGCCTCTATAGCTTTCACCTTCTTCAGCTGCTGTTTACTTGGTGCATCTGCTCTTCAGGAGGTTCTGTGGCTTTCCAAGTCCAATAACTGAAATCTCCTGGACTACAGAACATGCTTCAAGATCATGTTTTTTTTTTTTTAAATGTTTCTTAGACTGACAATGTTTGTGAATTCTTGGAAATATGTGTGTGGTTTTTCATTGCCTGGAATGCTGGAGTTCACCTCTAGCTGGAATGGTAGAGATCAGGTGCAATTTGTAAAAACTAAAAGGCAACCTGATCTGTTTCAGACTTTGTCAGGATTACATTTGACAAAATTTAGAGTTGCATGGTCTTAAGGAAGGGAAAGAATACTATTCCGTACAATGTACTAGCCGGTACCGGCCAGTATCGAACGAAAACTAGCGGTATCATAAATTTGAGAAATAGTAGGGACTTATTCGCAATTGCTTGTTGCATCCTTCACTCTCACCCTTGACCCTCCCAAAGCTTACTTCTTCTCATTTCTCTCTCTCTCTCTCTCTCTCTCATTGACACTCACTTTCACTCACCACCGTCGTTCCCTCTCTCTCATTCTCCTCTTCATCTTTGACGGTACTGCTCTCCCTCTCTGGTGATGCTGCTCCTTTTCTTATCTTCCCCGATCCATGCCAGCATCAAAGATCCTCGACTCCTCCACGCGAAGTCCCGAAGACGCCAACGTCTTCAACCCTCCTCCACAAGGACCATCTCATCAGGAGGAGAGAAGGCTGCTACTCGCCTAGGTGTACACCTGAAGTTGTGACCTGTCACCCGACCTGAAAACTCAACCTAAAACCCGAAGCTTGTGAATTGGTTTTTGGGTGTGTTTTTTTAGCTTTCAATTTTTTCCTACTTAATTGCATTTTTGATTGTGATCGGTTGAAACTTGGATGTTGAAAGTTGGAATTTAGTCTTGTGATTCAATTGGATCTTGGCGTGATCGGTTGGAACTTGGTTTTGTGATTTGCAATTTGCGTGTATCTAGGTTGGATATTGGAGTTGAATAATTCACGATTTTGTGATTTGAATATTGGAGTTGAATGAGTCATGTCGTTGTTTTGGTTTTGTGATTTGCGTGGGTTGAATCAGATTGGATATTAGAGTTGAATGATTGTTTGGTTGATTTATGGTTTGGTTTTGAACATTGGTTTAAGTTTAACCAATTAAAAGAAAGTTATGATAAGTTTTTTTATGAATGAAATGCACGGCCTGATGTGAATCTTTGATGATGTTGATAAATTGAATTGATTCAATTGAAAATTTGTAAGTTGAAAGTTGAAACAACTTAAATTAAAAATTTAAACCGAGAATATTAAAGTTGCAAACTTGCAAAGACTTAAATAATTAATTGATCCATTCTTAAAATTCGTGAAATGGTATTTCATTTTTAGTATTTGTGTATTGGCTTTAGGTAAATAATTAATTGAGTACAAAATTATGCAATTGTAAATTAATAATAATTCGGTTGTAGTTAATAATAGTATGTAGGTATTAACTTTGGGTAAATATTTAATTGAGTATAAAATATGTTGAATTATTTAGTAATATATATGTGTGGGCTATCATAAATATTTATAATAGATAATGTGTGAAAGTAGTTGTTGGGATGTCTAAGTGTGAGTAGGAATCTCGCATTAGAAAGGGATGGAACTAGTAAAGAACATATAAATAGAAATGACTCATAAACCTAATGCCTTAAGGTTTTGAGTTGATGTGTAGTGTCAAAGTCTACAAGTATGTTTCATCACTAGGCCCATGATGTGGATCTCCCATAAAAATGGACTCCCCAAATCCAACAAGTGGTATCAAAGTCAATGCTTGGACAAGAGACGAGTATGGAGATGGTAGTCAGATCCTGTGATTGCTTCCCCACGAAGAAGAGCAAGGAAACTCCTAGCGGGTCGAGACCAATAGAGTAGAAAGGCTCTTAGTGACGCCATATACTTGAGCTGCTAATTAAAAAGGATTTCGCTCAAGGAGCAGTCCAAGCCCAATGTGAAAATTCATACTTAAAGGGTAGATTGTTGGGATGTCAAGTGTGAGTAAGAATCTCACATTGGAAACATATGGAACTAGCAAAGGACATATAAGTGGAAAGGACCCTTAAACCTAATGTCTTAAAGTTTTGGGTTGCAATATAGTGTCAAAGCCCATCATATGTCCCCTCACTAGACTCATAATGTAGATCTCCCATGTAAGTGAGCTCCCCAGATCCAACAGTAGTTATGTAATAAATGTGTCTAAAAAGAACTTTTTTTTCAAATTGTGAACATGTTGTAGGCTCTAATTATTTATACTTAGACTTATTAATGTCAATTAAAATTGTAAAAACAACTTATATATTTAAGAACTAAATATAGAATGGTGTATATAATATTATGGTTTGTTAGAAATGAAAAGAAGATTCAAAGCTTTAAACAAGGAAAAAAACATTTCAAAAAAAGTTATATCCTTCAACTCGATCCTCATATTATGAATATATCCTTCAATTTAATCATCAAGTTATGAATAGATGTTAAAAAAAACGTTTCCAAAAAAGTTATATCATTCAACTTGATCCTTATGTTATGAATATATCCTTCAACTTAATCATCATGTTATGAATAGATTTGTATGAACAATTGTATAAGATATGTCATTTATTACTTGGTGATTGTGTAAATCATATCATACCCTTCAACTTGATCCTCATGTTTGAAACTTTGAATTGAAATTGTTGGAAATAGAAATTGTTTATGTATGTTTTGTGGTTCTTGGAAATATAAATTGTTTTATGAATGTTTTGTGATTATTAAAAATAGAAATTGTTTATGTATTTTTTGTGATTGTTGGAAATGAAAATTATTTTATGAATATTTTGTGATTATTAGAAATGGAAATTGTTGGAAATTTTTGAAAATAGAAATTGTTTTATGAATGTTTTGTGATTATTGGAAATGAAAATTGTTGAAAATTGTTAGAAATGAAAATTGTTTTATGAATATTCTGTGATTATTGGAAATGAAAATTGTTTTATAAATGTTTACTGATTATTGAAAATGGAATTGTTTTATGAATGTTTCGTGCTTATTAGAAATGAAAATTATTTTATAAATGTTTTGTGATTATTGTAAATGAAAATTGTTGAAAATTGTTGGAAATAGAAATTGTTTTATAAATGTTTTATGATTATTAGAAATAGAAATTGTTGAAAATTGTTTGAAATGGAAATTATTTTATGAATGTTTTGTGATTATTGGAAATAAAATTGTTGAAAATTGTTAGAAATGAAAATTATTTATGTATGTTTTGTGATTGTTGGAAATGTAAATTGTTTTATGAAGCTATATCCTTTAACTTGATCCTCATGTTATGAATATATGTGTATGAATAATTGTATAAGATATGTTATTCATTATTTGACGATTATGTAAATCATATCGTACCCTTCAACTTGATCCTCGTGTTTGAAACTTTAAATAGAAATTGTTCGAAATAGAAATTGTTTATATACTTTTTGTGGTTGTTGGAAATGGAAATTATTTATGTATGTTTTGTAATTGTTGGAAATGAAAATTACTTATGTATGTTTTGTGTAATTATACATATTTGTGTAATTATATATGTTGAATAATTAAATTGTTAATTTTTGACTTATAGTGAATTGTGTTCCATGAAATTGAATTGTGTATAATGTAATCATATAAGATGAGTTATATTATATAAGATGGATATGCATATTGTGTAATGAAATTATGTGTTATTTATTTTAATATATGCATCATTTATTTTTACACATAAATGGACGGAAGTTCAAGTATTCCCAATTAACCCACTTTAAGAAGATACAATGATCCAGTTTGGGCTTATGCCGTATTAGTTCCTGATATGAGGAACCATACTATTTGCTTGTTTTGTAACAAACATTTGAAGGTAAACGACTCACCCAATTAAAGAAACATTTAATTAAGGTTAAAGGAGATGTGAAATCCTGTAAAAAAAGTAAGTCATGATGTGAAGTAGCAAATGAAAACATTGCTTGATGAATATCAACATGAGAGAGATAGAAAGGAAAGGTTAAATTTTGAAATTGGTAGTGGAAGTTCGTTTTCTAGTTTTCGTGGTGATTGTGGAAATGTTGAAGGTGGTAGTAATAGTGGTGTGGTAGTGGTACTTGTAGTGTTCAATCTCAAACCCAAAAAGAAGTACCTGAACCTGATGTGAGGAAGAGAAGAAGGCAAGTAACTAGTTTTTTTGCACAACGAACAACTCATGGAGCCCAACCTTCAATTCGTAATGCAATGTAATCAAGAGATGTGACTCATAATATCGATATGGCAGTAACTAGATGATGGTATGATACGGGTTCATCATTCAATACTTCTCAGTCTTATTATTATCAACCTATTATGGATGCAATAGCTTCTTATGGTCCGGGATACAAAGGTCCTTCGATTGATAACTTAAGAAGTAAACTTTTGAGTTGTCTGTTTCTGAATTTAGAAGTTATTTAGAAGAAAGAAGAGTGAATTGAGCTACTTATGGATGTTCAATAATGTGTGATGGTTGAACAAATAGGAGATAAGAGCCTATTATTAATTTTTGGTTTATTTTACAAATGACTTTATGTTTTTAAAATCTATTGATACATATACCCTTATTAGGAATACTGAGACTTTATTTGAGATATTTGATGAAGTTGTGAATGAAGTAGGGCTAGAAAATATTGTTCAGTTTATTACTAACAACTATTCCATTTATAAAGCGGTATGAAAAATGATGCAGAATAATTATAATTCCTTTTTTGACTCCTTGTGTTGCACATTGCATTGACCTAATGCTGGAGAATATATGAGATCCTTGGTATTTTCCTGTTATTGATGAGATTATGCAGAAAGCTAAAAATATGACAAAATTCATCTATAATCGTGCATGGGTATTAAATTTGATGAGAAAGGAATTTACCAATGGTAGAAATTTGTGTCGTTCTGTTGTGACAAGATTTGCAACCAATTTCTTATCACTTCAGTATTTTGTTAAGATGAAAAAACAGTTAAGATAAATGTTTACAAGTGATAAGTAGATTGCATTTCAACATGCTAGGTCTAATGCTGGAGTGGATGTTTGTAAAATTATAATGGAAGATAGAGAATTTTGGTCTCAATGATAATTTATTATCTGAGATTGTGAGCCTTTAGTGAGGGTACTTCATTTGGCTAATAGTGAAGAAAAGCCAACAAAAGATTACTTTTTTGATGCCATGTATAGAGTTATGAAAGCAATCAAAGTCAATCTTAAACATAGGTCTTCTTTATACACATCATATCTTTCAATCATTAATGAAAGAAGGGAAAGACAAATTTTTTCTCCGTTGTTTACAGCTGTGACATTTTTTAATCCTAATGTCTATTTTAGATTAGATATTACTAAGCAAGTTGAAGTTAATGGATAAATACTTTTAACTATTACAACAGTTGTTAGCATTGACACGATATAATAACTCTTAAGCTCACAAATGGAGCTTTACAAGTTGGCTTATGGAAATTTTGGAATGTCAATTGCTACTCATCAAAAAAGAAAACTTTCTCCAGGTATTAGTTGTTTCCTTTTTTTATTTGTTGAAATTAATTAACAATTTATTTTGTTTATAATACTACTTTTGTTATAGTTTCTTAGTGAGATTAATTCGGAAATAGTATTCCAGAATTAAAGGGTTTGCAATTCAGATTTTAAGTCAATATATGAGCACAACAGGCTGCGAATGAAACTAGAGCATATTTGAATTTATCCACTTCAAGAAAAATAATATATTAGAGCACACGAGGTTGAATGACTTGATTTTTGTTCGTTATAATTTAAAGCTTCAGGAAAGGTATGTTATTATCATTATTAATTTCGATATAATTTCTTATAATTTTCTAATAATTAAATTTCATTGTCTACTAGGAGTCTTAATAGCACAAGTTGTTCAACTGATCCAATTTCTATTGATATTATTGATTTTTTGGCCAATTGAGTTTCTGAAGAATCGAATTTGGTAGATGTCAATGACTTGAAAGATAATATTAGATGAGAAAGCATTAATATGTCATTTGATGCATTAAATTTGAATGATAATGATAATGAATTTCCTCTCAATTATGAGAATTTTGTAGTAAATAATAACTAGGATTAGTGCAATATAGCAGAAATCCTCCCGTAGACGATTGAATTTCGTTCCAGGTTCTTCTTTTAATTTTATTTATATTTGATGGTTATGTTAAATTCTATATATGTAATGTAATCGTAAATGTTTTTAGTTTAGGTTTAACTTTTAATTGATAGTTTCCTCATTACAAAATCTTGTTATAAATTGTAATAGTTTGAGAGTTAATGATATTTATTGTTATTTTTATTGGATGTTTTGATGTAATTATTGTTTATTAAAATAATGAAATTGTATTATTGTACTATTTTAAATGTTTTGTATTATTTTTAATTTTATATTTGTATGATGGTGATTGTCTTTTTTAATATTAATTGCGATTATTATTTATGAAGTATTTAAAAATTATTGTTATTTCATATTAATTGGAATTATTATTTATTATTATGATTTTTGAAGACATGGTTGATGTAAACTTTTAAAGGATATAGTACAGCTGTACAATATACCAATGGACTATTTTGCAAATTTTAAAAAAATTTAAGAACTATTTCATAAATTTAAACAATTACCTAAAACAGTATCCAGTATTGACTTGTACCAGTACAGTACTGTACCAAAACCTAATCCAATACCAAGTCTAGTTCGGTATTCCAAACTTTAGTCTTAAGGGAACATGATAGAAAATCTTGCGTGATATTTAAAGGATGAGCGATAAATTTAAAAATATGAGTATTAAAATAGAAAATTTTAAATTATAAAATAATTTCATTAGATTTAAATTTATAAAAAATTCCCAAAATTTCTATCTATCACTTACAATTCAATGTAGCTTAAAAAATTAAAAAAAATCATTAAACAAAATCTAATAATAAAAAGTAAAAATTATATCCTTTTTATAAACTTTATAATAAAATTTTAATATCCTAAAAACATTAAGTAAACATAACATAATATTAACATGTAAAAGCACCATTTACATGTTAATATTATTTAAAGGTATAACAAATTGTTATTGTTAAATACTATTTTTACGGATGTTTTAAAATCAGACTGAAAATTAAATTGATAAGATAAGAGGTTTAAGATTTAAAAGGTTTATTAATCTAAATTAGATCGAGATTAAATAAAATTAAAGAATTTAAAATATAATTGGAAGAAATTATTCTTAATTGTCAAAAAATTTGAATTTAAATAAAAAAGAAAATTATTAAATAAAAATTAATTAATTAATTTTAATTTATAAGAATTTATTAATTTAAAAAATAATCATTAATTAATAAATTTATCAATTTTTACAACAAAGTAAATTATATCTAAAAGATGAAAATTGAAAAATAAAAGTACTATTAAACTGATCAATGCAATTAGGGCTTTTAATAATTGTCTTTGACATCCAAACAGGTAAAACGGTGTCGTTTTAATGTTGAATTGTTTAGTCAAGATCCTTGAACTTGTTTCAAGCCTCTGTTGTGTTCAAAGCAAAAAACGCAGGAAGTGAGCTGAGTTTTCTTCATGCTCACTTCAATTTCGATGAAACCAAAGCGAGTTCACTCACTTCAAGTTCAACACACACGTACCATGTAAGATTTTATCTTCGTTTTTCCATAAAGATTGTTGCTTTTTGCATTTTTGCTTCATCCAATTGCAATGGCCACTCATTTCTCATTTAGCTCTTCACTGTGCCCGAAAATCCATAAACCCCTCAAGTTCAATCCAAATGCCCCAATTTTCCTCTCCGTTTCATGCCAAAACCAAGACCCAGATGTTGAAAGTAGTTATAAAACCAGGGAAGCCCGTGAAAATAAGGATTCAAAGTTGAATTATCTTGCTGCGATACCTGTAACTCTCACCATAATCTCCGCCTCTCTAAGGGCACAGCCTGTTTTTGCAGCACCAGCAAAAACAGGTCAAAAGAAGAAAACCCTGAAAAAAGCACAACAACAGACGCTGACCCCAGAACAGCTGAAAGAATGGTGTAAGAATCTCCCGGTTGTGTCTAATAGGATACCTTACACTGGTATATTAGATTTGAAAGAGAACAACAAGCTTAAGCATATAATTAAAGCTCCTGGAGCTGGATTAAGACAACATGCGGAAGCCGTTTTGGTAGTTGTGGATGACAATCAAGTGTTTAGGACTGTACTGCCTTCGTTAGAGAGTGATAGGAGGTTTTGGGACAAATGGGATAGCTTAGCAATTGATACTATGTGTGTTAATGCTTATACGCCTCCAGTTAAGAAACCAGAGCTTCCTAAACCATATTTGGGGTTTTTGTGGAAAGTTCCTGAGTTAATACTGGCAAGATTTAAGCCAAAGAAGGAGTCAAAGAGAGCTATGGAATTGAAGAGGGTCAGAGAGGAGCTTAAGAGGCAAAGGAAAGAGGAAATGGTGAGAATGAGGGAGGAACGTGAAATGATTGAGAAGATGATAAAATTGCAAAGGAAAGAGGAGGAGAGGAATAGAAAGAAGGAGATGAAGAGAAGGAAATATGAGGAGTCAATGCGTAATGCTCAAGAGAATTATGCACAGATGGCGAATCTCTGGGCAAATTTAGCTCAGGACTCCAATGTTGCAACATTGTTGGGGCTTGTTTTCTTTGTGATATTTTACCGGACGGTGGTGCTAAATTATAGGAAGCAGCAAAAGGACTATGAGGATAGATTGAAGATTGAGAAGGCAGAGGCAGAGGAGAGGAAGAAGATGAGGGAGTTGGAGAGGGAGATGATGGGAATTGAGGAAGAAGAAGATGAAGGAGAGCTAGGGAAAGGGGAACAGAATCCCTACTTGCAAATGGCCATGCAGTTCATGAAGTCAGGAGCACGTGTTAGGCGAGCACATAACAGGCGATTGCCTCAATATCTGGAAAGGGGTGTGGATGTGAAGTTTTCAGATGTTGCGGGCCTTGGGAAAATTCGCCTTGAACTCGAGGAGATTGTGAAGTTCTTCACGCATGGTGAGATGTATCGGAGAAGAGGAGTGAAAATACCAGGTATGTTCTTCAAAACTAAATACCTTTTCTTTGATTTCCATTAGGAGGTACTATCCTAAGTTCACATCTGTATTATGTCATTTCATATAGTCCTTAGTCTTGTTTCTAGGGCTGATTACTAGAGCCTATTCATCATGTTTTCTTGATTGCCCAGTAGATTGTGCTTTGTCTCTATGCTTTAGAAACTGAAAACATTGACATATTAGATGAAGTGAAAACATCATCCGAATTTGATGAAGTGAAAACAAAATATTTGTTGGGAACATAACTTATGGGTTTCAGATTGAACGTTCTTATTATCAGATGATAGCATGTTCTTTTATATCTTCTTAAGGTAATCTTCACATGACTTACTTCACATAAATTGGTTTCTTACCAGGTGGGATACTCCTTTGTGGGCCTCCTGGAGTAGGAAAAACTTTACTAGCAAAAGC
Organism: Erythroxylum areolatum; assembly: GCA_024520975.1. Lineage (NCBI taxonomy): Eukaryota > Viridiplantae > Streptophyta > Magnoliopsida > Malpighiales > Erythroxylaceae > Erythroxylum > Erythroxylum areolatum. Next base: position 3,868,758 of record JANIJH010000005.1, on the reverse strand, counting down.
TGTGGCTGGTGAGGCAGGTGTTAACTTCTTCTCCATTTCTGCTTCTCAGTTTGTGGAAATATATGTTGGAGTTGGTGCTTCTCGTGTCCGAGCACTCTACCAAGAAGCAAAGGAAAATGTGAGTGTTACATAGGTTTTTTCTTTTTCTAGATTTTGTTGATGAGATATTTACCACCATGGGGTTGCATGGGTTAACGCTTCCTAGATCCATCGATGATGCTTCTTGTTCTCACAGCAGTGCGTGATAGATCAGTCTTTATATGTGCAGTCCTTGTTTTGCTTAGTTCTTACTGAGAGCTGAAGAAGTTCCCAAAATATGAAGTTGCTTATTTTGTACCTTTTCTGTATATTTGTTCCTCTCCTTAAACACTTCCTCAAAACATTTCTACCTAAAATCATGAAAATTTTACTGCAAACAGAGAAATATTGAAATTCATCAAAGTTGGTTTCATTTGTTTAGGCTCCCTCTGTCGTCTTCATTGATGAACTGGATGCTGTTGGAAGGGAGAGAGGTTTGATTAAAGGTTCTGGTGGACAAGAACGTGATGCCACTCTTAATCAGGTAGGTTTTTGGTGTAGCCCACGTCTACGATTGTTGTCTTTTAATGCCATTGTAATAGTCAAACCTTCATTTGGGGATTGATGTTGTTCACTCCAGCTCTTAGTCTGCTTAGATGGATTTGAGGGAAGAGGGGAAGTGATCACCATTGCTTCTACAAATAGACCAGATATTCTTGATCCGGCACTCGTTAGACCTGGACGCTTTGATCGTAAAATTTTTATCCCTAAACCTGGCCTTATAGGTCGTATGGAAATCCTGAAGGTGATGTTCACATCTCCAACATCAACAAGTGATCGATTTTTTTTTTTCTTTTCCTGTTGAAGTTACTAAACTATTCTGTTTTTTTGTTTATTGTTTGGTAGTAGGTTCATGCTCGTAAGAAGCCTATGGCCGAGGATGTTGACTATTTGGCTGTTGCTAGTATGACTGATGGAATGGTTGGTGCTGAGCTGGCCAACATAATTGAGGTTGCTGCAATTAATATGATGCGTGATGGAAGGACAGAGGTAGTGCCAATCGGTTCAAAATAATATGGTCTTCATTTCCTGGCATCTTAGTAGTCTTATGCAAGGAGGATATGTGAGAAAAGTGATGGTTTGGTAGTTTTGTACATCTATTTAATCTACTTCCAATGCAATGAATAGACCCCAGGGTGAGGTTTGGAACAAGACTTTCTTGGGAATTTCCTCAGACTGGGAATAGTACATGTTTCTTTTCCATGCTGCTGGTGGCGAGAATCAATGTTAATTGACATGAAATAACATTGCTGTTGACGATTGTGATATATTGGCTGAATTCTTGATTCTTATTAGGTCATGCTGCAATTCTCGTTGCTAAATGGTTGCTCCATTAAGTTGATCCATAGATCTGATAGTTGCCCTTATACATATTAGGCTTTTGGTGAATGGTCATCTCGTTTATGCAGATTACAACAGATGACCTATTACAAGCTGCTCAAATTGAAGAGAGAGGAATGCTAGATAAGAAGGAACGGAGCCCTGATACTTGGAAACAAGTAGCTATCAATGAAGCAGCAATGGCTGTTGTGGCTGTGAACTTTCCTGATCTTAGAAACATTGAGTTTGTATGGTTCTTAAACTCTCTCTCCTTAATGTTAAGTTGGCCTTGCGTAACTAGCGCTTAATATATTATTGTGCCAAATGGAGATCTTTCTGGACGTACGTAGATATACATCTTTTGAGGGGTATGGTAGTGAAAGCCCAAAAAGTGCTTGATAACCATCTCTAATCTCTTTTACATGCGTCAGGAATCTTTAATGCATGTTACTTCTCTTAGTGATGATAGTGGTAGGCCTTTATGAATGTAAAATAGATATAGAATCTAATTGGTTCTTAAACTGGTAGGCTGTCTAGAGAGCTCTTGTTTTATCTTTGTAAAGTGAGAGTTTACAACATTATTACACAGTGTTATTGCATTTGATATTTCCATTGAAGCATCTTTCGTAATTATGCAGTGATATTGCATTAATACTACACGGAAGCTTATTTTACAATTTCTGTATCATTGCTATATTTTGATTTGGAGTAGGTTACTATTTCTCCTAGAGCTGGCAGGGAACTTGGCTATGTTCGGATGAAAATGGATCATATCAGGTTTAAGGAAGGAATGCTTAGGTATCTCCTTGCTCTCACTGCTTTATCTATATTTATCGTGGATCATGAAAAGAAAAGGACAACCTTAAAAACTCACATTGATTCAGTGTTCAATGTGCTAAAAAACAGGTTTCTAACTGTTAAAACAATTTAATGTCTTACTTTTTTTCCTTGCTAGAAGTTTCCTGTTGAAACTGTTTCTCAAATTATCTATATCTGTTGTTTCCTTATATAATGCAGTAGGCAATCCCTCCTAGATCACATCACTGTTCAACTAGCACCACGTGCAGCCGATGAACTCTGGTATGGTGAGGGTCAGGTAAAGGAATTGCTTGAATCTTCTGTATATCTGTGGTTGCATATAATGATAGTGGTTCCTTTGTTCCATTGGCATGCTTACCTGAAGATGATGGCAATAACCTGTAACATACTATTGATACGGTTTTTGCTGATACAGTTTAAGGAGAATTTAAATTATGTGATACGCAATGGATGAGAATAAGGTATATTATTTATATTTAGCTATAGCCTCGTAGTATCGTCTACAAGAACCAAGCTAACCAGCCACTAATGGCCCTTCAGCTATCAGCCGAAACAATGCAAAATATTCAGATATCCCCCACCTTACACTACCCCATCCCTTACATAGTCCTTTGCTCTCTCTCTCCTCTAACTAACTTCTCTAACCGTCACCCCTCTAGATTCTCCTAGAATATGTGAACATGGGTTTGAGGCCCATGTTCTGTCCCTTCTCCCCCTTTCTCCTAGAATAATCACTATGAGTTTAGGACCCATAGTGCTATCAGGATCTGTGGTGCTATCAATACCGCCTTCTTAAGAATCTGCCTTGTCCTCAAGGCAGAAGGAGGGAAATTGCTGTTGTAGTTGGGCCGCAGCTGTCCAAGGGGCTTTTGCAACAGGGTTCTCCTTCCGTAGCACCAGCCATTCCACAGCTTGCTCTTGATATTTCTGGTCAGTTCGTTCAGCCAAGATTGAGGACAAGGAAAAGAAACTAGGCAATTCTTCAGCTCTTCAAAGGCCCTTTGAGCTTCGGGTCTCCAAGGAAAGTTATCCTTCTTTAATTCCTGCATTTGGCCTGGACTTAAGGTGGTTCTAGAAGCAAGCTCATGGACCTCACTCTCCTGCTGTTCATTCTGAACCTCCATTGCAGTGGACTGAAGTACTCTTTGCAAGGCAGAAGTTGGTTGGGATTGCTTATAGCCTTGCCCTCTCAAGGTTACTACCTCTTTGCCTTGTTCAAACCCCCAGCTCATTGTTTTCTGTTTGAAATCTGTCCTAACTTCACCTAAGGTCTCCAACCATTCTTCACCTAAAACCAGATCGATTCCCCCCAACTGAAGAATGTATGCATCAAGTAGTAATTCCACATTCCCTACGAGCACCATAAGTCCCTTACACCGACCTTGTGAAAAGCATTTGGTCTCATTCCCTAATTTAACTCCATAAGCTGCGGTGGGAATAACAGTCAACCCTAGGTTAGTCACCAAATCTTGTGAAAGA
>JANIJH010000005.1:3785019-3798836 GCA_024520975.1 Erythroxylum areolatum | reverse complement strand
AATAATAAGTTTATTAGAAATCTCAACCAAACAGGTTTTTATTTTCAATTTTTATGTTACAAATCTCAACCAAACAGGTTTTCATTTTTTTAAGCAAAAAAACATAAACTAAAAACAGGAAACAGAAACTAAAAACAGCAACAGAAAAATAGAAGTGGAACCAAACGGGTCCTAAGTTAATTACTTTTTAGTTTTTCAAGCCTTTATTCTTATATATGGTGAATTTGTAATTGACTTAAATAGTCCACAACCTGTAGTGAAAAGTTACTGAGATAGATAAAGTTGTTTATTTGTAATCATAAGGTCACAATTTTAAGTAATGGATATAATTTCTTTGTAAAATTATAAAAGGAAAGTTACGTACAATATAACCCTCCTCAGATCTCTGCAAAATAAGGAGCCTTATATGCTGAATACGTTGACTTAAAAATATTATATTTTCCACTCTTAAACCTCCATAATTTATTTATTAATGAGTTAATTAAGCTATTCATTTTTCCCTTTCATCATTTTCTCTTCCAATCTGTTTGGTTCAACGGTTGGAATAGATAAAGAATAGAGTGATTATTCTTAAAAATAGAAAAGATAAGGAATATAATATAATGAGTATTACTTTGTTTGGTTTACTGTTAAAGAATTTCTATATCAATGTTTGGTTTCAAAATATAAACTTGGGATGACAAAGAAATAACTAACAATAATATCAAAATGTCCTTATTATTATTATTATTCTTCGTCTTCTTCTTCTCCTTCTTGTTGTTGTTGTTGTTGTTGTTGTTGTTGTTGTTGTTGTTGTTGTTGTTGTTGTTGTTGTTATTATTATTATTATTATTATTATTATATTAATTATATATTATTATTATTAAATTCTTTATTATTATTAATTTTCTTCTTCTTCCTAATTTTAATATTATTAATAATATTAATAATTTATTATTATTATGATTATTAATTTCCTTGTTATTATTAATTTTCTTCTTATCATATGACTTTTTAACATTTTGCAGTGGTTAATTTTTCCTAGTCTGACTCATTTCAGTCTTTATTAAATAGTCACAATTGCAATATAAAATAACAATAAAATGATATTGAAAATAAATATAATATAGGGCTTTAAATTACTACAAAGTTATTTAGTTAAACAAAAAACAAGTTTCAGCTCTATTTTAAATAACTAGACAAAATATTTAAACTTCAACATAATCTTCAATATGTGAGAAGAAACCTCCTCGGTAGTGAAGCTTGAAACATCCGCTCTGTTCTACTTAAGAGAGAACATGGCTTTAGCTTCTATGACCATTGATGCATCATCATCAGTAGCATACAGAATTCTTTTGATTGCTCCAACAACCTTAAAGAGAATTAGATCACAGGCTAGTATTTGTTATCGAATTCAACTTAATTTGCATGTAGACAATCTACTCATATTCCTAGACCAGCAATTAGGTGATTTAACATTAAAAAGAATATGGATATCATTAGGTTTTTTATTTTAGGTCTCTAGCACGGTATCTCAATTTCTCTAAGATTTGCGAAAGAAAAGTCTCTCTCCTTCCTAAGGCCATCAACATTTAGCTTCAATTATGTGATATGCGCATTAGCTCATTTGAGACATTCAATATTTAATCAAGATCAATTATGTTTCTATAATTTGCACCTAATCGTCATACGCAGAAATAGGATTAGGAGGTTTAGAAGGCTTCATAAATTAATTTGAAGGGTTAACTGAGGACACATCATTCCTCTGCGCATTGTGGGAGGACAAAGCTTTGGAAGGGTTGGTGGACCTTTAGTTGAGCACTGTGATGGAGGGCATTTCTTGACTGCTTCTTTACCTCCTTTACAAGTACCTCTCTTTTCCAGTGGATTATAGCTAAAGAAAAGATAAGTAGGAAAGTGAAAATTCTCATTCTACAATGTCATGTATCAATTGTAGTAATGAAAATTCATAATAATCCACCAATGAACACAATTATGATCTCTTGTCACGACAATACTATTAGAAATCAAGTCAATACTCAACAAAACTTCCTTAACCAAGACAAATGATTATTGACTACAAGATTTTACTGAAAAGGCAAGACAATTATGATCTCTATAAATATCACAGAGTCCAGGATTGGTTTTAACTGAAGATGATACTAATCCAACCTAAATAAGCAAAGCAATTACTTTGAATTGGCCAAACAACAAATAAAATTTATAACAGCACAAATATGTTACACTCTTAAAGAGAACCTTTGTAATATAAGATTCGATTGAATATAACAACCTGCTTAGCAAACTCAAGGAAAATACTAAGATCCAAACATATAATATAAACCATGATCAATAATTGAAGGTCATAAAATGTCTAGTATAATTAGCAGAGGAAAAGGAGAAACAGAGGCTAAAAATTACTTGAGCAAACCACAATTGACAGTATTGTAGTACCGTTTCATCAATTGAATAAACTCCAAGTTATCAAGTGGCTTTCTTTTAATGAGCTTATTCACCTCAATATGTTGTAACGGAACCACAAACAAATTTCAAAAAAGAATAAGAAAATCAAATCTAATATAGAATTCAACAAAAAACTTCTTGGGAACTAACCTTAGTGATCTTTAGCTGTTAAAGACGTCTTGAAGGAACTTGTAGTTTTGGATCATCTCGTACTCGCTCTTGGAGTCGAAGTTGACTTGTGCAACGGGACAAATCCGGGATGAACGACGTCTATCAGCTAGTAGTGAACGGCGTCGAAGCAAACCTGAAATTCATTACAACTCAAGCAATTTCTTCAAGAAGAGTAGAGATCAAAAGCAACTAGAATTTTGCCTCAAAATAGAGAAAAACCTCTTCAACTTTGGAGAGATTGAGTTGAAGAGTAGAGTTGATCCATGAGAGAATCTCAGATCTTCCGACTAAGTATGCCGCATCCATCTGACCTATATCTGCTGTCATTATTGGTCTATATGTTGTATAGAGCAGAGAGTTAGAAACAGAAATGAAGGGACGAAGACGATTTCTTTAATGTATCTTAGAAATTCACCAATGAGCTGCTCGGAGAATCGCGACTAAAACAAAGAATGAACAGTGACTGAGAAAAGCGTGAAAGTGGAGACGGTAGGAGGAGAGGGACGAACTTATCCACAAGTGAGAGAGATGTGTTTACCTACTTCGGATGTGTGTGGAATAGGTAAATCATGTCCAAGAATAGGTAATTTTAGGAATAGTTACTATGTTAGCTTTTTGCAACCAAACAACATAATACCTAATAATTAGGAATAGATCGGTAATATAATATCTGTTACCCTCAACCAAACATGCTATTATAAATCATGATTTCTTATGGACCTCAAATTGAATATATGCAACAAGAAGACCGTGAATTTTTACTTTCCTTTAATTAGAAAGATTAAAAAAAAAAGCTTTTTTTCCCCTCATTTCATTAGAGAAAGAAACCTAAAAAAAATCAAGCATGATTTGAGTGATCATCAAAAGTTGTAAGCATTATAATATGAAACATGAACAACACAACGTTTGCTAGCTTTAGTTCTAAATCACTATCTAATTCTTTGTCATTTTCCTACTTATTCAACTATGAATAAGAATGATCACTACCCAAATTCCCTTTCTTGAAAATTTTTGATGCTCTTATTTTCTTGACAATATTTACCAATAACTAAAAAATTTAACCAATTCTACCGATTCAATTACAAAAACTTTTATCCATAATTTAATTTTTAATTTTTTGTTTAATTTATTTTAATAATTATTGTTATAAAAAATCAATAAATGTATTAATGACAAAAACCCTTTTTCCTTCCTCCAAAGGAAATGTCATGTCCACGCTTTACTCGCTTAACATTTGTTTTCAGAAAATAAAACCCACATGTCAGGACCAGGAGTTTCGACATTGACATGTGATCTTGCAAGCTTGAGTTCACATTAGCTGTGTTGCGGTTGAGGACTTGCACACCAATGCTGTGGTGTGGTGGCTTTCCTTCTTGCCTTGCATTTAACTGGACCAACTCAAAATCAATCAAATTCCAACACTCAAATCCGAAGCTTCTGATTTTATAATATTCGCTGTGGTTAATAAACATTTTGATAATTCATATTTTATGACTGAGGTGGTCCTTTTTGTCCTCTGGCGGCAAGAAACCTTGCTGGTGGAGTGTCAAAAACGGACGTGCTTCGTGATTGATGGCTGATTGCGTTTCTGATTCTGATTTGGTAAAGCTAAAAGAAAGTCAATTGCTGAGAGGAAGCTTAATGTTGACTTTGTTTTAATTAAATCTTTGAACCGTCAACTAAAAGACATATATTTAGAAGGTAAAGTTACACAAGTGACAATGTAGTGTGGTCGTTATACAAGATATTTAAGATTTAAAAGGTTCAAATCGGTATTAGATTATTATAAAATAAATTAAAAATATAATTGAAAAGGATTATTTTTATTTATTGAAAATTTTTAATTTTAATTTTTAAAAAATATTAAATAAAAAATAGTTTATAATAACTTAATAATTTATAAATATTGGTCAATAGATTAATAAATTAATCAATTTTTAATAATTAAAATTATTAAATTAAATCAAACCAAAAATTTAAACTTAAAATTAAGAGAAATGTCAGCATCCTGTGTATATTTTAAAAAAAAAAGTTTGTAGTTCTAACGGTTAACATAAGTCGCTTGAAGGAGCTAATCTTCTTTCACTATCCAATTTGGAAAGACGTGTGACAGAAAGTAATTAAGAAGGGCATGTGATTCGTGAAATAATTAAAACGACTTGCGTGAATTTAACAAGTTAATCTTTGTCAGTCTTTCTTAATTTTGCTTAACGACCCAAATTTCTAAACGTTAGGTAGAAATATTACCAAACAACTACAATTTGAAAATTTTAATTATTTAACACATAAACGTGTGAAATTCTCAAATTGCAAGTGATTGACTTTTCAAACTTCATGGATTACTTACAAAGTAGTGAAGGGTGCAATAAGAATATCAATATACTTTAAGGGGTGGTTCAATTAGTGAGTTAATTTCTTTATAAGTTTTCTAATTTAAGAAACTGAATTACCCGCCTTCAAGAAGTGTGACTAGATGGTTGAGAGCAGAGCTTGGCTTCGATTAAGTCTTCGATTTGATTCCATACTAGTCTCTCTTGTAAGAGCTTAGAGTAGCCCGGATTTTAACCGTGGGTGGAGCGTCAGTTGGGCCCTCGATGATGAAGTGTGTCCACTTAGTCTACCTATAAGGTGGTGCGTTAGTTGAGCCATCGGAGAAGCATGTCTGCTTGGCTTACTTACAGGATTTCCTCAAATCCCAAAAATAAATTGAAATACCCTTTTTGTCAAACATAATTTTTTTCTCATTTTCTTATTGAGCTTTGAAACAATCGGTAAAAGTTGCTCTTTTGTGACTAAAATGTCACATATTTAAATGTTTCTTTATAAAAAATACAAAAAGAAGGTTGCATATATCAATAACCCTCTCTCAAATCTTCTCAAAGCGGAGAGCGTTATGTTGATTTGTCATTTCCGTATTATTGAGCTTAATTCGTATATGAAAATCAGAAAATTACCCAAAATTTTAAATTAATTTTTTTTTGTTCATAAGCTGTAAAAAAGGGAAATAATCAACGAGATTTATAATTAAAAGCACACATTATTATTATTATTATTATTATTATTATTATTATTATTAAATGTACATTAAATAATTCCTCAATAATATATAATATCATAATTTTCAAATCTCATATATTAAAATAAGTTATTTAATAAATTAAAATGATCGGTCGAATTGAAAATTTATTATAAAAATTTAAAAATTTCTAATTTCTAATTTCTAATTTAAACCAATTTGACTATACTATTTAAATAGAAAATTCAAAGGAAAAAGGACTTTTGGCACGTAAATACCTCGTATTCGATTTCATAAAAGCAAGATGGCAAACGGTACATTTTGAAAATTGCTCCCTTCATGTCACGTATCACACTCAACTTTTTTATATTAGATAAAAGACATGATGTACATTCGCGACCATTCGGAGCTCGCCAGCTTCACGAGCTTTGAAATTAGTGGGGAGGAAACAAAGCAAAGAAAGTAACAGAACGTGGGGTCTTCTTCTTCCACGAACCATGACAACAAAGAACAAGATCAAAAGGCCGTATCTTTTTCACTATTTGCCCACTTTCTTAATTCTTCGTCTTCTTCCTTTGAAATTGTGTATTTGGTACATATGATCATAAGCGTCGTTTCGCCGGAAAATACGCCACCAGTTAACATTCTTGTAAGATAGTGATATTCGTCGTATTCTCTCCAAAGTTTACTCAGTATAAATAATATTTATTACCATTTGTGGAATTTTGTACGTAACCCTTCACTAATGATAATGACTTAAATGGAATGTCATTATCTCATCTAACATGATTTCATTAAACGGCTAGTTAGACTCGTTCCTAAGCAAGAACGACTGCAAAGACTTGATCTCTCTTTAATATTTGTTAGGTTCAAAGTTTGATTATTGAAAATAATATATGTGATTTCACCCGACTCATTTATACGAAGAATGTTATATAAAAGTCCGTTTTGTTTCATTTTTATTCTTAATGTATTATTTATTAAATAAAATTAAAAAATAAATTATTTTTAATTAAATAAATTTATTTTAATATCTTATATAATACTGTCTCTTATTCAAAATGAAAGTCAATTTAGATGGATTTTAATTATTCAAAATAAAAGTTGTTCGTGATTTTTCATACATATTTATAATTTTACTTTCAAAATTACCCTTTAATTTCTCTAACATCTTGATTACACAGATTAAATTTTTAACGTAGTTTAACATGCAATTTCTCTCACATGAGTAGCACCATTAATAATGGTATATCAAATATTTTATTAACTTTCTTAATAAGCGTGCATTCCTTTAAAATAGCTTTTATTTTGAATAAGAGGGAGTATTTATTAACAAATTACCGTCAAGTTCGTTTATAAAATTTTGACTGAGTTTAATGGATTAGTTGATTGATTCAATTTTATTAGTCAAGCTTAATAAATAGATCTCTTACTGATTCATGTTATTAGATTATTCCTTTATTTTTTTTATATAACTACCCCTTGAAATTTATTAAACCTTTTGTTAAGTATATGCTTACATGTATATTATCAAATCAAATTAGGTTAAGTATGACTATAACCACTCAAGAAATTTTCAAAAGTACTCAAAATACTATTGTTAATAGCACAATTTTTCACATAAAAATCTATATATATATATATATATATGAATAATTTATAATTTATAAATTAATTATTTAATTGTAAATTAGTGTGTGTTTAGAATTAACAGTTTAATAATAAGTAATCATTGCATTATGGAAGATTTGTAATGTTGAACCTTGGAATAAAAACAGCATATACTATGGTAGGAAATGATCGAATGACCCGTGACGAGGGGTTACTTTCTTTGAGTGTTGGCTCGTGAAATCCCAGTAGCTAATTAATTAAACTCCTAAGATACTTATCTCTGGATAAAACAAAATCACTGCGATTGTGAGTTTTCCACGATTGACTTAAGAACAAGCCTTTTAGACCATTACCCTAAAAAAAGAAAGAAGACCCTTATCTACATCATAGGATTCTTATCCACCTGTCCATTATTAATCAGAGAAGCAAAATGGCATTTTCCTTATCACTAGCTTATAAAATTAGTGATTCAATTATAAAAATTTTGAATCTTACATGATTGGTTTTTAATCTTTCGATTCGATTTACTTTAATAACTCTTACTGTTAAAAATTCACCAATTTATTAATTAATCAGTCAATTTTTATAAATTAATAAGTTCTTATATATTAAAATTATTTAATCAATTTTTATTAAACAAACTATTTTAGTATATTTTTAAAATTTTAAATTTATTTAATTTTTAGACAGTTTTATAATGATTTAATATTTGTTGAATGTTTTAAATCTTAAATCTCTTGTCTTATTTGTTTAACTTCTGATCCGAATTTTATGTCATTGAAAAATAGACCTTCCAAATATTACTTTTTGCCTCTTAAAGAGGGAATATAAAATCAACATAAATTACTAATATCACCAAATCAAGTCTTTGTACCCAAAAAATTTTGATTATTTAGAGGTATTATTGCTTAATGTCGATTAACTTATTACAACAACAACATCAACATCAACACTCAATAGAAATTTTGCTGAGATACAGAGTTTGAAGAGGTTCAATAATACACAATTTTATTCCTAACTGATAGAGAGATTGTTAACAAGAATAGAGAAAATAGTTCTTATATTCTTGTGACCAAAACATTGCAATCTATTACAAATTTGTGTACCTGAAAAAGAAAAAAAGAACTTGTGATCATATTTCAAATCCTAATTTTACTATATATTTTTCTCTAATTTTAAGGAAAATAAAAGATAATTAGGAACTTAGATATTTTAAATATTAAAAATCTTTTTAATCTTTGGGATAAAAATCCAAATTTAGGGAATCAATCACAAACTGAAGGCCCGAATATTCCACTTGACATCAAACTCTCCATTCCCAGAAACTGATCGGAGAACTCTCCGCTCAAGTCCAGCATTGGTGGGTATACCCATCCATCGACCGAGTCAACCAGCATGAATTCGACCCCTGTCTCCGACGAGTCAAAACTCCCTTCTATGTTTGGTAGCTCCACGATTTCAGTCAGCTCATCGGACTCTCCGACTTTGGACACGGATACGGACGATGTCTCTGAGGACGACGACGAGGACGAGGAGGGGGACGACGAGGACGAGGAGGGGGACGACGTCTCTGACGATGAGACAGAGCTGTCCAGCTCCACCATGGCCGCGGCTTTGGTTGCGGCGGCTTGAACGTCACGCGGCAATGAAGACAAAGGCCGTGGCAACCGCTCCACGAGTTCGGGGAAGTTAAGGATTGCGGCGTCGCCTTTGATGCTCAGCGCAGCCACGTCATGCGCACGCGCTGCCATTTCGGGTGTGGGGAACGTCCCGAGCCATATGCGCGATTTCTTGCGAGGCTCGCGAATTTCGGACACCCATTTGCCCCAACTTCGCATCCTCACGCCTCTGAACACCGGGTGCCGGCTACCGTCTCGACGTCTCTTGCACGTACTTTTTTCTTCTTCTGGGTCTTGACAACTTTTGGAGTACTTCGATGAGGAGTTGCTGGTGCTTTCTTCAGGCATTCTTAAAAGAGATAGCTGTATAATACTCCTGAAGGTTGACAATATGCGGTGATGAACACTTAAAGTTGATTATAATGAAGAATGAGTGAGAGTGGGTGAGAGGGAAAGGATTATAGCTTATTATAGGAGGTGATGGGTATGGAAGAAGAAGAAGAATAATGAGAGGGTTTTTGTAGGGAAAGGTTAAGTGATAGAATAGTCTCCTAAAAAGTGACCCTTAACCTACCATTATTTCACAATGACAAAAACTTGCTAACAAAGAGAAAGATTTTAGTAAGAGACTAAATTTTAAAAAAAAAGGATAGTAATATATTTATATTATATGACAATTTTTGGTTATGATAATAATATTGTAATTGCAATATAAATTATTACTATAATTTATTATAATTATACGTGTATCTATTCAGATAATTTATAACTTAATTTTATGAAATAATTACATCTATTAATAAAAATAGAGAAAAATATTTAATTAGGAAAGTCAAAGCGTTTATAGATATTTAATATTGTCTTCTCTATTATATAAATCTAATAAGATGTGATAAGATTATATATATATATATATTTATATATACCATAGGGACACCAATTGAACAATTCCATCATCTTGTTTTGAGTGTTAGAACTTCGCTTATTAACCCTTTTTAAAGCTTTCTTTTGGTGATGATGTTAGATGACATAACACAAATTGCCCAATCATCACCATTTTTAACCAATAGTACTCTTGTTCATTACACTTAACATTGTCGTTAAAGCACAAAAGGGTAAAGGAACCATGGCATTATCTTCTTAGGTTCTATTTAAAGCTGTAAAGCTAGGTCAAGTCTAGATTCTTTCACTCCCTTTGTTAGGATACAACTAACACTACAAATCCAATTGCCTTTTCATCGTATACTATATTTACTCAATAATGGGTACAATTTACTATAACTAATCATGTATTTTTTTAATTGTAATGTTGAAATCCAAATTGGAATTGCTCCAAAAGAGAGGTCAACTTTTTTCCTATTAGAAGTAGCATCAATGAATTAGTTATTATGGATCTAATCTATGAACTAAGCTTGAAAAGCTCAATTATTAAAAGGGTATAATGATCAACATCACCTGTTAACAAAATTATTGCATCTTAAATTCAATTCGACATATTTTAACTCTTTCAATTTTAAGTTATTGACTCGTTAAATATCATTACACTCAATCTGAAGTCCTGCAATAAAACGAAGTCTGGAAAGGTCTGATAGTATGCAACCTTACCCTTATAATAGAGATTGTTTTCAGTAGACTCTCATGCAGATGTACAAATTAAAAAATGATGTAAGTTAAAGAATAAATACGTAAAACCAGCATATGATCGTCAAAGTATTAAGTAATCTTAAAAATTTACCTAAAGTGTTGATAGCATTAGTAATGAATCTATCAGCTCAAAGTTTGTAGACCACGTGATGTTCACACATAATAAATGAGGTTGGTGATTGGCTGGCGAACTAACAATAATGATATAAATTTTTAATAAACATAGAAAGACCAAAAATAAAGTTAATAACTTAAGAGGTTATAAGAGCATTATGGGCATCTAGCAACAGGACTACGGCATTCATTTTAGGCACCACCAATTGGTAGGTGAGTATGCAATAACTGGTCACTCGAAAGGTCTCCCCGTCAACTTTGGACCATTATGACAATAATTAGAGTTCCCTAAAAAAAACTAAATATTTTGATAATAAAACTGAAAGTTAAAAGATAAAAAATTTAAGGTTTAAAAGTTCAACTAATATTATAATGTCATAAAATTAGTTCAAAATTGAATAAAATTAAAAAAAATTAAAAAAGACTATTTAATAAAAATTTATTAGTTTATAAAAATTTATTAATTTATAAAAATTGACAAATTAATTAATAATCAATTAGTATTTAAAAATAAGAATTATTAAGTAAATTGAATCAAAAAAATTAGCTCAAAATTTATATGACTGAAGTCGTCAAACCGATTGAAAAAATATAATCTCTCTTATATTACTTTTTTTAAGGTTTAAAATTTTATACTGTAAACGTAACTACAATGCTAATATTATAATTATAATTAATTAGTAATCTATAATTTAAAGCCTTGTTACTTGTAATATGATAACAGTTTTTGTTCATGTACCTAGTGCTTATTTGGTTGAGTTTTTGAAGAATGAATAAGCTTTTTTTTTTAAAAATAAGTGCTTGGCAGCAAAATAAATTTTTTTTTTTAGTAAATATAGCTTTTTTGTAGCCAAAATATAACTTTTTAAGAAGCTCAAATTTGAAACTTCTTTAAAAAGTATTTTTTAAGGTAGATTTTTCAGATCAATTAATGAGCCTGTTTTTTATTCTCTTTTGCCTTATGTTTACACATAATTTTCACAATATTCATAAACTCATCTTCACGTTTATTTTGGGATTTATATAATATTGTTTGATTTTTTAATTTGTTTTAATATTTATTTTTTATATTTGTTTTACTTATGTTATAATTCATATAAAAGATTTGATTAAATATATTTTCATTTATGTTTTGTATAATTTAAAATTATATAATAATTAATATATTGTGTTTTGCATATTATTTAATATACTTTAAATAATATTTATATGCATAAATAATTTTTATTACAAAATAAAATATAGTTAAAATTAATAAAAATATTTTTATTTTTATGTTGCCAAACAGTCTATTATATGAAGCTCTTTTAAAAAGTTATTTTTTAATTAACAGTCAAACAATCAACTAGCTTCTTAAAAAAGTTCTTCTAAAACAAGCTCTACTGACAAAAGTTCTATTGATATAAGCCCATTCAAACAGACACTTACTCTATGTTTAAGCATCAAAATGTTTATTATTTATTAAATCGTCATAAAATTGATATACAATAAAAATTGAACAAATTTGAAAAATCTGAAATATGATTGAAGAAGGAGATCGTCCATACCTATTGAATAAATTAAAGTTTAATTAAAAAACTAATAAATAAAAATCACCTACTTAATTATAGTTTATAAAAAATAGTTAATTTATAAAAACTAACTAATTAATAAATAAATCGATTATATTTTAATAACAAAGGTTATTACAATAAATAGAATTAAATAGTTGGCCTGTTTAATATTTTTATAATTAAACCGGTTGAACAAATTTAGTTTTTAATCATCGAAGGAAAAAAAATCAATCTTAGTATAATTATAATAAATTATAATTTGAGTAAATTTTAATTAGTTTGATTCAGAATTTAGGCGTTGTGTTAATTTATTATGTAAGTATTACTTGTAACCAAAATCTCTAAATTTATTAAGATTTTTAAAGACAATAAAAAATTTAAATCGTAAGAAATCTCCGTTAATTTGTGAGTTACATAATTGTACATATGCTTTTACTCGTAATCGCAATGATGTTCCGTATATCTCTCGATCATGTGATACATGTGTTAGTGTTAAAGTAGAGCTCAAACCTTGTTTCATGTGCATAATAATATATTATATTAATCCCACCAGGACATCGTACCGACATTATTTCTGTCACACTTTTCAAAAAGCAAAGGTGACGAAGAAGGTACTGCTTGCTTTGGATCTAAGAGGAAGCACTTCAATTCAATGTTTGAATGTGTAGGTTATATTGTTTAATTATCATATAAATTATTTAGTTATATTTTGTTAATTTTTTGTCCATTTAAAAATTTAATATTACATTACTTTGATTAAAATATATGGCAATTAATAATATATGACAAAAATATAATAATTAAAAATATTATAAATAATTAGTAATTTTTAAAATATGAATAGTAAAATAAAAAGAAAACTATGAGAAGTAGTAGTATTTTTAACCCTATTATTAAATAAAAATGTTGTGTTATATTCAAGATAAGTTTAAGGTTTAAAAAGTTCAAACTGTAAATAATTTGAAATAAAACTAAATAAAATTGAAACATTTAAAATATATTTAAAGAAGGAAACTATCTTTACCTATTGAAAAAGTTGAAGTTTAATTAAATAAAAAAGTTGTTAAATGAAAACTAGCTACTTTATTAAGATTTATAAAAATTAGTTTGCTTATAAAAATAGTAAATTAGTTAATAAATTAACTAATTTTTAATAACAAAGACTATTATAATAAACATAATTGAAAATTTGAGTAATTCAAAATTTTTATACTTAGAATCAAATTCGAGTTTTTAATCATTGGTTGTATTATTCTTTTTTCAAATATCATCAACAATATAGAAATAAAATTCAATCTTTTTTAGGGATGATAATAGGCTAAGTTAGGTCGGGGCCAACCTACTAGTATGAGTTATTAATTTTAAAAAAAGTTCAAAAAATGTCGATGTATTTTATAAAATGATATTATTTTGTCACTTTCAGTCGAGTTTTAGGCCAGTAAATCAAGGCCAAACTTGTTGACTTCCGATCATATTGCCATCCTTAAACTTTTTGGTATAATAGGATTAGCATATCAAAAGTGGTCGAGTTAGTGGAATGGGAGCATGGGATCAAAAAGTCTTATGTTCACTTTTCTATATCTACGCTTTTTCAATTAAACCTATCGTAGAAGACTTATTTAGGGCGAATTATTCAGTTGGCATGAT
>JANIJH010000005.1:3769985-3781654 GCA_024520975.1 Erythroxylum areolatum | reverse complement strand
CCAATAGGCAAGAATTTTCAGGATACCCAAAGACAAAATACAGCAGAAGAACACCAGCTAAAGAATCAAACCCAACAAAACACACCAACTAAAGAACCAAACATGAGCGCGGGTACAATCTCTTTCCTCTGTTCTTCATCGATTCTACTTCTTACAATTACCCTTAAAGTTACATGCTTTTTGTACAGTTAAAAGCCTAAAATTTAAAAAAGTTCCTTTCTTTTGGTTGTTCTTCACAAAATATTGATGGGTTTATGAGAAAAGGCACAGCTTTCAAGTTTTTAAGTTTGTAGTGGTGATGGGTATTTGATCTAATTGTCGCCTACAAATGCTCAGATCAGATTCCCAAATTCACAATTTATGAGGAGCTTCTATGTAGAATTAAAAAATAGCGATGGGGGTAAGAAAAATAGAGGTTTGTGGCCTCTTTATCGGAAAGCTCATAGTTATTTCATTGATTAGCTTCGTGGGTTTTATTATTATCAGTTCAATCGAAGTAAAGCTATGTACTTTGATGTTTTGATTGAGCGATGCACTATGCACCATCTTTTCTTATGTTCTTGCTCTGTTATGATTAATCATTCAGGATAAACCTACACTGCTTATTGAATTTACATGGTGAAATTGCTGAATTAGAACCCTTTTTTTTTTCTCTCTTTCTCATCCTCTTGCAAGGCTTATTTCCATATTCTGAGGATGGCATGTGTGTGACAGGTGGTGCATTTGGAGGAAATAGAGGGCTGAGACCCGTGCCACCAGAAAAAGGGATCTTCCCTTTGGACCATTTGCACGAATGTGACTTGGTATTGTTTTTTGTGAAGATCTTGCTGGTGATTCATTATTTGAGAAGTTTTGCTTGGACCAGGAAAGCACATTGACTTCTGTCTCAGGTTGAGTAACCTCAGTTATCTCTATGTTTCAGGAGAAGAAAGACTACCTTAATTGTCTCAAATCTTCTGGTCACAAATCTGACAAATGTAGAGTTTTCTCAAAGAAGTACCTGGAATGTCGTATGGAAAAGTAAGAATCTCGGTATTTTCTAACATGTCCGAACTTTTTCTTTCTTTCTGTTCTTACCAAGTTTCATTTGGATGTGTGCTGAATTCGGAAAATATGGAGTTCATTGTTATGCCACTGTTATCTGCTATCCTGTTGAAGTGCAACTTATTACTATTCACTTTTTAACTTTGCTTCCAAGGATAAATTCACCGGAGCACTTGATAAGTTCAATGGTGCAATGCAACAGTTTTTAGTTTTTTGCTCAACTCCTTTATGGATTTTGGTTTTATCAACTGCAACAGATTTTGCTCTCCCTTTTAGTGTCGGTGAATGGTTAGCAACAATTATGTCAAGGGATTGTTGAAAATTTAATTGGAAGTGCAATTATGATCCACGAAGTTAACAGTAGTTTCTGCAGCTTTTCGGCTAGATTATTTGTTAAACGTGCCTGACTATATCAGTAGAAGCTTTAAGTTTCAGGTGATATAGGGAAACTGATGTGCAGTGTGGTAACCATGTCTAGTTGATAACATTGATATCTTCATTTTCTGTTGTTATTTCATCATCCATTGTAATCAATAGACATAAAGTCTTTTTCCTTCTCCAGTTTTCCTACTCTTACCTACTTTTTACTCATTGATATATTACAGAAACTTAATGGCGAAACAAGACATGTCAGAACTTGGATTTGGAAAGGAATCTGATGGAGAAATTTCTGCAGAAAATAATGATGGAAGTATCAATAAGAGAAGTTGAACTAGCCAGAACTTAGAACACAGGATTTGGGGAGCTTTCAGAGAGTTCATAGGGTTGTCATTTCGTTTGACTGGTAAACTTTTATTTCTGATCGGAGATCCTTTGCAGTGGCAGATCCTGAACCTGCTTTCAGATTTAGGGAGCAAACTGACAAAACCGTTGATTGTAATCCCCAGTGAAATTTACAGAAATTGTATAAATCTTGCCAATACCTTTATTGACAATTCCATAGCCAATTCCTGAATTGTTTCATAAGTTCCAGTCATTTTTCTTCAGCTATTTTTCTCTGCCTAAGTAGCAGTATCATCTGTAAGAGGTTACTAGGTTTCGACTCATTTTTATTCGGCCATTTTGTTCTGCTGAAGTAATCTGCAAGAGGTTACTAAGCTTCCTTAGAGAGTTTAAAATCTCAATTCTCTTGAGTACTGACCGACAAGAATCACATGGTTAATTTTATGCAAAGGAGTGAAGTCCCTATAAGCAGCAGGATTTCTAATCAAGCAAACTGCAAAAAAAAACTGGTGAAATGGCTAAAGTTTACTCAATTCATGGCATGTTTCTTACGACTACTGTAGGCCTTATATTCAATTACCTTTCGTCCATTTTAATCCCCTTCTCCCATACTCCTTAAAGCGGATCAAGGTTGTGAAACAACTCAAGAAGCCAATGGTGATACATAAAAGAAATAAATTTGTCTTCAAAAGTCAACCTTGAAGACCAGACCTGTTGAATACCATGAGTAACTGTTAAATTCTAACTCTTCTGGTAAAAGCGATGCCTGCCACTTATAGCAGAGTGGTAACTTCTAGTATTCGGCATTTAACTACTAATCCACGCAACATCTCTCACATTTGATTCGTAGAAAAAAGTTTCCTGGGATTGCAAAGTCAGGACTCTGAAACGCAAACAAAGATAAAAATGAAACCAGTTCATCTTTCTTTTAACTTACCTTATGCTATGCAGGTTGTTAAAAGGATAGAAATCAAACAACTTGGAAAACAAACCTCTAGTCCGAACAGGTATATAGGAAAATGCATAATGTTAGCAACTTGGAAAACAAACCTCTAGTGCAAACAGGTATATAGAGGAAAATGCATAATGTTATCAACTTGGAAAACAAACCTCTAGTGCGAACAGGTATCTAGGAAAATGCGTAATGTTTCTGATAAACCACAGCTCTAAGCCTCAACCAGGTAGCAATGAAATAAACCACGGCTTTCACCACAATAATATGACAGTGAGAAGAGAATGAAATATCAACATGCTAAAGGTACAGTATAAATTGTTTTTGTATTCCATTTTTGTTCACCTCAAACAAGCATTGAGGAAAGGAGGAGAAACATGAAAACACGAAATAAGAAGCACTTCTTAAATACATAACCAGAAACAAACTATCGAAGCTTGCATTACCATAAGAAGCTAAAAAGTAAAAGAAAATCTGTTTAGAAAGGAAAAGGACAAAGAAAGAAACAAAAAAAGGATGTATAAAAAGCTAAGCACAACACATCTTTTTCTCTTCTCAAATACACAACCTACTTCCGAGCTCTAAGTACACCTTCCAAACGATTCTATTCCCATCCAAAATGTTGTCAACGTGACTCCATTATCAACAAAAAAATGTATCACTATTGAGCTGACAAATTTCAGGCAAGCGGCGAAGCAAAATACCGAGAACCCCCTCTAAGAACATTCAATTCCCCAAAGATTTAAGCCACTCTCCTGGGATCACGGGCTGCTGCAACATGATCCTGTATCAGTGAACACAGATTAATGTTAGGCGTTTATCAAGGTATAAGGTATATTTATATGCATAACCTTGCATTCCTTCAAAACTCAAAACTCAACCTAGGGAAGTAATGCAATAGTCTTGTCTCGCCACTAGAAACAACTTCTCCCAATAGAAGCCAACACATATTTTGAAATTAATGATGGACTTTTTACAACATCCAAACATAAATGCACATAATCTTAAGCTCACCGATATAAAATCAAATGCCTTCGTGTCCTCTTTCTTTGTGTTACTCATCATTGAGGTGGGACTTTGATTAGGAAAGTTTGACTGGAAAATATCTGGCAAGGTTGAAGAATATACACCTCCGTTAATGCCAGCAGCTTGACTAGCACTAACATTTTGTGCATTCAAGCTGTTTAGATGCTGGAAGTTGGACATTGTAGCAAGAAGTTGTTGTTGAGTTAGAAGACTTGCACCATAATTTAATTGCTGAGAAAGAAATGCTGGATTCAACACCATGTCCGGTGGCAAGTTGTACGACATACTCCCGGACAGTAACATTGAACTTGCATTCATACCAGTCAGCTGAGGACCAAGCACACCACTCAAACGATCATTAGAGACTGGTTGTCTGGGTGGAGTACTGGAGTCCGAGAACAAACTTTCTGATAGGACGCCAGAGGATGCTTCTTGCTGCTTGTTCTTAGAAATATTCTCATTTATGAACATACCATCCATTAAATCGTTAATTTTGGTTTTGTTGTTGTCCTGATTTTGTGAAGGTTCAGGATTTGACCCAAATATATCAGAAAGCTCAGGTCCCTTGCCATTTGCTGATATATGATTCTCATCACTAACTGCCTTGTCACCTACAGTCATACCAGAAAACAAATCATCTACTTGTCCTCTACCCTCACCGGAATGAAATGAGACATCTGCAAAGGGATCATCATCATTTTTCTGTTCAATGCTGCTCACATCAGCGCCAAAACTGTCTCCAAGTAAATCATCGAGAAAAGGCATAGCCGGTCTCATCTGATCTGCTATCTTTTGATTGCTTGAATCTTGTGAGGATTCATCTGCTCCAAAAAAATCAGTAGAATCTCCTGTATCAATTAAGTCAGGCATCTGGACATTAACGGTATCAGCCTTTACTGATTTTTCTGAATAACCAACCACACCAGCAGCCTGTTCTCCACCCAAGAGGCTTAATACCTGTTGATCAGAGGCCAAGTATCCATGTCAGTAAGAAGCAGACATTTGAATTCAAACAATATGGTACTTAACTCACAAACAATAAGACAACACAAATACCTTGTTAGCCTTTTCCCTGAGAGAGTTTTGGGGAGATTCAGAGCACCGAACCAGGTCATCTCTGTTTTCACTAAAATATGAAGCCATAACGTAAAAATGTTCATCATCCTTCTTCCTCAGAATTGCCTCCAGCACACAGACTGCTTTCATGCGTACCTGGTTGACAATCACAAAGGAACTTCATCTTTTTCAATACTTTCTATCAGAACACGGAATACTACAGTTTTAAGTCTGTAATAATATGCAATCACATCCAAAAAAAACAAAAGAAAGCAGATAGCCAGTATACAAGAAGCAGACATAATGAATCCCGTTGTTGACTGGACGTTTACTGGGATATTAAATATCATCTGAAATTAGGTAGCAAAAGGATCATGCCTGCCACAGTGGAGATTGAAGCTTGGATTCCAGGGCGTGACTTAAAGCCAATGGATCCAATTTTGCAGCCTCCACCAAAAGAAGTTGGATTGCATCTCGAGTGGGTTGTAGACGTACACCACCGGATGTTACAACGGTCTCCAACAACCTCTCTTCACGAGTCTTACTGTCACCCAAACCTGAACTGGACTCCCCAATTTTTGCTTCCGTATCCAGCGTTCTGGAACTTTGGCCCCAAGGACCACCAGCTACACCTTTAGAAGCTCCAAAACTTCCTTGATTGCCATTAGGCAACCGAACCGGTTCATATCTATCTGAATAATCAGATTCTATTGTCAACGATCTGTGAAGATTTGGGCTTTTGTAGTTTCCGTTGTCATTCTTCCTCTGTGAATGACCCTGTGTAAGACTACTAAGTCCCTGTTTGAAAGATGCACTCCCAAGACCAACAACTTCACTAAGAAAAGATCTCTTATCTTCTGTGGGCATGTCAAAATTCGTATTCCCAAATCCTTGTATTCTTCTGTTAAGATCATCCGCAGGTGCTGGCTTGTTCTCCTCTGAAAAAATAGCAGAGATTGCCTCATGAGCTGTTTCCCGCACAGCCTTATTAAGAGCATCCCCCTTCAAAGGGTCCGGCTGCCCTTTGTAATGAAACAATTGACGTACGGCCACAGAATGTCTTTGCATTTCCCTCCTGAACTCCACTCCAGACTTCCCCACAGCATATTTTATCAACCTCAGAGCCTGCACATATTTCAATAGCAGTAAACATCATCACTCTGAATAATCATAACTCAAGAATTAAACTCACCATTATTGCAATTTTGTACCAGCCCCAAATTCTCAAACAAATAATAACCAACTTTTCACTCTTCATCAAACTCCATAGTTTACATATCAAACAACACTCGAAAGAAATAAACTTCAAGGGCTATCACTCCCAAATTACTAGATCGGCTCAATAGCCCCTTAGATTTATCAAAGCAAAAAAGCGACATGCAATTACAAATTCCAACAAAATGAAAACCAAACCTAACCTTCTGTTTAACAACGGGGCTCTTGTGATCGAGGCGTTTCAATATAAACTCAGACACCTCCTTCACAATACTAGCATGAGATGATCTCAAAAGCTCGGAAATTTCTTCCAGTTTGTAAACCGGAGTGACCTTATCTTCATCGGAGGTCGCAGTATCGATCATCCTCGATCTCCAGTACGACTCCACGGCTCTCCTGCTTGAATCCATCTTCGTCCCAGTTAACACAACACAATTGCCCTCAAAAGCCCTAAAGAATTTCTGAAATCAAACTCAATCGAGATTCCACAGAGATCTCTAAGATCGGAGATCGAGTATCAGATACCGAATTACGAGGGTTACCGGGACGATGGAGCTATTATTACGAAACTAAGATGCTTCTTATGCAAAAATTGATATGACCGATTGATTGATTGTCAAAATGATCAAATTAGGGCTTCTAGAGACTATAGAGAGAGAGAGAGATTCAGACGAAAAGGAACAAAGGAGGATGGTGCGTCACCGACGGGTGTGGCTCTGGTTTGTCTATATAAACCTGCGCCGCCTACGCTCACGTTAGCATCTGTCTCTTTTTCTATTTTCTTATTTAATTTCTAAGATAATTATTTGAGACCATGAACGTGAATTAATTAATAAATGTCCTAACAAAAATGCATATTTACACAATTATAAAATAAGATTATTCATGAATTAATCTTCAATTTCAAATTTCACTTGACATTTTAATTTAACTTTTGATTTATATTTGACAAATTTTTAATTTAATAAAATGCATACCATATTGTGTTTATAAAAATTATAATTAAAGTCATAAATTTTAATAAAAAATAAAAGTAAATTATTTTTAAATAAAAATTGTATTTTATTATAATTTAAATCCCTCCAAGTGGGATTTTAATCATTTTAAATAATGAGAAACAAATAGTTGGAACAACATAGAAAATGGAATCCAACAATCATGCACCAGAAATGGCACCAAGTACATCCTCCAATTCATCAACAGTCATCTCATTTCTAAAGAGGAGTTTGAGGTAAGGAAGCACTCTGGGAACCACAGGCAAGTCAGCTACGTTAACACTCATCATGTCGAAAGCAATACATGTTTTGTGCATGTGATTGTCATCAAACACAGGTATTTTGGGGTATCTTTGGCTGAAGTGAGTGAGGATGATTCTGTATGCACCTGCAGCGTCTCCAACTTCTATGGCTTCTTTTGTGGTGCTGTGGTTTCTGGCTATGGCTTCCTCCACCAAGTCATCTTCAAAAGTTGCCTAAAAATACAATCAAGGACTCAATCATAAGCCTGTTTTCCACTGGTAACTTAACATGAATGAATTTCTTTCTTTTTTTTCCCTATAAGATTCCAAACTCAGAAAGAGTTGTGGTTGAGTTTGTTACTTGCCTCATGTATAAGAACAGTTGCTCCACGAGAAGCTTCTACTAGTTCGGGACACGGCCTGGTGTCGCCTGAGTATACGAGCTTCCACCCTGGTATCACTTTTCCAACACTGTTGGTTCTCTCTGCTGCTTTCAATACAATACCAAATGCCTGAGGGCAGTGAACAACCGGAAAGCTGATTAAGGCCTCCAAGCCTGCCTCACCGAGCACTTTCTTCAAGTTCTTTAGAAGTGGAAAAGCCATGCTGTTGTCTGTCGGACTGCCTGGTCTCTTCCAATAGCTCTGCATAATGCTTCCTCTTGTAAACAAAGACGACGGAGTACGTCGACTTCCCGAAGGTGGGCAATTCTCATTCGACTCCAACTCGCCGTCATTCTCGAAAGCATCCCATGAGGCTTCTGTAGTGCTCCTACAATCGATGAATTGTGAATCTAAATCCTCGAGTCTTTGATATGCATCTAGAAACCGCTTGAGCTGCCTTGGCCCTACAACAAGTAATGGTTCATGGACAGTGCCTTTCAACAAATCACGTCGAAGAGCAAGTACTCTTGCTAATCCTGTATGGTGATCGGCGTGAATATGAGAAATCCAAATGCATCTTAGGTTTCTCACAGCCTCATCAGCACCCTTCACTCCATACCTGTCGTCATCTAACATCAATGATACTACATTAAAGAACAAACAAGACCAGTAATCAATCAATCATAAGTTTTTGAATAGTGTCACCTTCTTTTCAGCTGTCCCAGAGTTCCTTCACCACAGTCTAGGAGCAAACCTCCTTCAGAGAAGAGGTTAATATAAACAGAACTAACATTCCTATATTTGGAAGGCTGTGACGAACCAGTCCCCAAGAACACAATCTCCAGGTCATCTCTACGTATGTTTTCTAAACAGCTCGGAAAATTATTATCCTCTAGCCAAGGCTCTTCAATCATAATTTTACTATCTTCCACAGTAGAGTTTCCTTTTGTTCCTCCAGGACCATGCCAGAATTGGCGAATATGTTGGGCAGCATCTTGAATCCCTGGAATCTCTGCAAGTAACTCATTAATGACTTCTGAGCGAGACATCAGACTTGGAACATTTGATTTGTCTAATCCAAGATGAACATGAGGTCGCAAAGTGAACTGAAGAAGATAAGAAATATTGCTATTACTTGTTGAAAATGGAGACTTGATTCCAAAGTAAAATAAAACATACAATTTTAAGTCTATAACATTTTGAAACTATTTAATGAAAAAGTCAATAACATCCTGGGTTTAGCAAACCAAAAAGTTCATACCTTCAGGAGATTCTCAGCAGCTAAGCTTTCACCAAACTTTTGAACAGGACTCTGATTAATGAAAACAAGATCATGGTCGAGTTGCCTCAGACATTCTAAACGACAACGAGTCAATAATGACCCGGAAAAACAATTTAAAGATATAAGACAAACCTCGCCAGATAAGATGGAGTTTGGTGTTGAGTTGAGAAGTTTCTCCATTGAACAAAAACCTGGGGCTGGAAAAAACTGAGGACACAGGTAATTAAGTCGTGCAGCAATCCGTGCGCTAGATTTCAAGATAGGAATTTCCACGTTCTTCCTGCAAAGCACACGAGTAATAAAGAGAACCATCAAAGGGACATACGACCAACTTTCTCTAGAAGAGCAATAGCTAAAAGGTTACTCACATTTCATGCCCAGCCATTATATGTTGTACTGAACCAAATTTTTTCATCCAATTCTGGTAACCAGTACTGTTTATTACAGAAGTAGGACTTAAATGAATGATACAAGTTACATTCTTAGCATCCTCTTGTGATTTGTCTGTAAGGCGTGTATAATAATTGTTCAGCGAATGCGTGGATAACAATTCCTGTGCATGAAATTCTGTTGGGCAATCAACAAGAAGTACAATGGGACCAGGAATGGAAGGATCCATCACATCACTTGGTTGAACCTAGACATCACAACAATCTTGTATATCAGAAAATAGAGTATCAATCTGAGTACAAAAGAAACTTTGGATAACCATAAAAACATTTCTCTTTCAATGAATTACAAACGCACCATGATATCCTGGTGATCTGACTTGACCGATTTCCCAGATTGCAATTCACTGTATTTCGGCCCAGGCTTAAGACCAAGAGCCTTAGCTTTCTCTGGGTCAAATCTTCCCATTATTTCAGGCAATTCACAAACATATACTACAGACATATCACCAGGTTTTACCACAGACCCTTGTGAACCATTAGCTCCTAATAGTATGGCCGAGATTTTGACAACTTCATTATTTACAAGAACAATGGTGTCTGAAAGATTGCTTGAATCTGGCAGGATAGCAGCATCAGAATCAAAGCTCCTCGTGTGAACCATGGCAGCATGTGGGATGAAGGATTTCATAGCATCAACCAAATACTTCAGATCTGAAGGACCCCATATATTTACCTTAAGAAAGCAGCAGCTAAACTAATCAATAAGTGACCCCCTTACTATGCATTTACAGAGCAAGTTACCATACAGGGTGCTTGTATAGACATGAATTACTAGGATACTCACTGACATTCCTTCTTCCCCCATGCCAGCCAAAGTCAAAAGCAAGCCTATGAAAGAGAACAAGAACTTTGTGATTAAGACTGTCAACAACTTCTTGAAAACTAAAATCAGTTAATGTCATGCTAATAACTCATTTGATAAAATTTAAGCAAGAAAGTTGAGAAATAGACAATGTCTGATCTAGAGAAACTCAAACCTGGAATCCCACCAGCAGTTTCTGAACAAACCCGTGAGAGGAATATGTGATCTATCTGAAAATTTCCAAAATCAGTATTGGCATCCAAAACATGAACCTTCTCCGATAAAATCCAAAAAAAATTTCAGTAGAATAGCATCTAACACTGAATCTCTAGAATATTTATCACCATAACCAATTTGTTGGTATTACATACTTTCGATAGC
Source organism: Erythroxylum areolatum (assembly GCA_024520975.1). NCBI lineage: Eukaryota > Viridiplantae > Streptophyta > Magnoliopsida > Malpighiales > Erythroxylaceae > Erythroxylum > Erythroxylum areolatum. The sequence goes on along the minus strand of JANIJH010000005.1, from coordinate 3,771,101 downwards.
TTAATCTTATGTTCTGTGCAGAACCGTTGCAACCCCTGCAAGCAAAGTTCCAAATATAATCATCAACATAGAGTGGATACAATGTTATTGCAGAGAAAGATACATCAACTAAGGGAAATTTGTCATTAGAATTTGAACCCAATTCTCTACATCTTAAATGCCAATGAAAGAGGAATATATCCTGAAATCAAATACATTTCTTCTTTTTATGCTTCATTCTAAGCATATAACATCTAGCAGAAAACAAATTTCAGTTTATAATAACAGCTTAAGGGTACAATTTTTTTAAACTCTTCCACAATGTCATTACCTCTCCAGCATTAAAAATAAATCGTTGCTTGTCAAAGAAGAGTAAGACTGAAGGTGACGTATCCTGAGTATCCATTCCAGTCCCTAAAATCTGAAATGTATCCAAAAAGCCAGCACAATCAGTAATTAGTCAGCCTCTAGAACCTATATACACCTATGTCCATTCACCAGGAAATAGAAAATGGCTAAAGAAAACAATTTTACACTACTCACGCGGCCAAAACTCAAACTCTATTCCAAATCAAGTTTCAGAATAAAGCCCTTGATAAACCAAAGCTCTAAAAAGAAGCAAACACTTAAAAAAAAAAAACCATTAACAAAACATTCACCATCTCCAACTCCATATTTAAATTTACCTTTCATACAAAAAGACAGCTTTATCGTTTCTATAGGAAAAAAACAAAGATAGTCAAGTGAGAACATAAAAGAAAAAGATAGAAGAAAACAGAAAACTCTGTTCTTCACTTCAACCTTTTAAACCCAAAAAAACGAACAAAATCCAATTTAAAAACAGTGTAAATCAGTGACCAAAAAAAAATGTACCTGTACATAGGAGATGGTATTAGTGGGATTAAGCTTTCGAACTTTGAGCTGGAGATTCTTTCTGGGTTTATCACTATTATCTCTACCTTCAGCTCTTCTCTTATTAAAACCCACCAAAGAATCCTTACCACCATCCTCCATTGGAGGCCCTTTGTCTACTTTTCTGCTCTTTCCAGTATCTTTAGCAGCACTACTGCTTCTGTTCCGATAATTGAAAAACTGGCGCTTGGGCACCGAACGTAGGCGTTTAGGAGAAGAAGAAGA
>JANIJH010000005.1:3753596-3769885 GCA_024520975.1 Erythroxylum areolatum | reverse complement strand
GCACTACTGCTTCTGTTCCGATAATTGAAAAACTGGCGCTTGGGCACCGAACGTAGGCGTTTAGGAGAAGAAGAAGAGAGAATGGTGAAGAAAGAATGATGCTTTGGTTTAGAGAAAGAGACGGCGAGAGAGGGTTTTAGGGGCGAGAAGAGGAAGCGAAGACATGGGACTTGGGGCATTTGTATAAGAGAGAAAGGCGGAGACTTTGTAGTTTGTAGGGGTTTTAGGAGCGGTGTGCCATCTCGCAAGAGACGGGAAAAAGCTGCTATCATCTTTTTTTATTAATTTTTAATTTAATTTCCAAATTTTTATAGTTTCATTTATTTAAAAATATTTAATTAATCAATTTAAGATGAATAATTAATTTTTATTAACCAAAATGAAATAATTAAATCTCTTTTATTAATATTTCAAAATTTTTAATTTTATTTTATTTGTAACCAATTTTATAAAAGTTTAATACATTAGAATCTTTTAAATTTTAAATTTTATTTTATTAATTTCAATTTTATTTTTAAATATTGAGATTGAGAATTGAATTTCACATTATCTAAAAAATAATTATTTTAAATTTCACTATTATAAAAATTTGTATCTCAGAATGCAAAGCTATTATCTTTTTTGAACTTAAATTAATAAATTTATGATAATATAGAATATCAATTAATTTAATTTAATTTAATTTAACCAAATTTTAAATTAAACTTAAATCAGAATAAAAACATTAGAACTTTAATTTAAATTTTGGATTCTAGAAATCCACCTCAACTTAGGTTTAATATTTTTTTAATCTAAATTCTAATCAGACTTAAACTTTTCTGTTAAGTTTTTACTTTGAGTCGGGTCTAAACTCTTCAATTTTTTTAATATTTTAAAAAATTATCGGAAATTAAACCAATAAACAAGAAATTTAAAATTTAAAATTTTCAATTAATATTAAATCGTCAATTAAAATTGAATAAAATTAATATAATTGAAAGAGAATGTCTTTATTATTAAAAGATTTAAAGTTTAATTAAAAAGACGAATTTTAAATAAAATTTATTTTATTTATTTTGTTTTATAAAAAATGATTAGTTTATAAAAATTAATTGATTAATTAATAAACTGATCGGTTTTAACAACAAGAGTTAAAAATTAAAAATGAACATAAAAGTTAGTCGGATCAATATTTTTTAAATTTAATTGAAAAAAAAATTTAAATAAAAATGATTTATTTTATTTTATAAAAATCGATTGTTTATAAAAATTGGCCGATTAATTAACAGAGTGATCTTTTTTATATAATAAAAATTATTTAAATAAATCGAATTAAATAATTAATAAATATTTATAAAAATAATTAGCCTTTTTAATTGTTAATTTTTACATGTTCACTTGGAACTTTTCAACCTCGGCCTGTTTTAGCTAACGACCAACTCATTTTTATGGCTCATTCATATGAGATAAGATGACTGAGAACCACCACACACACAAACGCAGACACAAAGCTAAACCCCTCACTCTCTTTGCGTAAATACTCCACACAACTATCTATCTTGTTATGACACTCTTTTGAAGTATCCAAACTTATGGGTACTCTCCAACTTAACTCCCATGTTCTTCCTTCTTTCCAACATCCTCGGACCTTCACTCACTCTATCTATACCAACAAGACGACCCTTAAATCCCGGACCCATGTCAGCTTCTCCCGACACATGACCAAAGCCATAAGCACTGTCCCTGAGAGTACATCCGACTCCACAGAGCCAGAAGAACCACCAGCAGTGCATATTGCGTTTGTTCATGTTAAGTTAGTTAGTTACTTAGTTACACAAGTTTAATGTAATGCTGTTTCCTGGAACTTACTTGGAATTGGTTTATGTTGGTGTTTGGTTTATAGTCTGTGTTACTACCAGATGGCACTCCTGATTTGCATTTTCGAAAGGCTTGTGGAGGGCAGAAACTTAGAGATATAATGTTAGATACAAATGTTGAGCTTTATGGACCTTATGTAAGTTAGTTTCATTATTTTAGAAGTGTTTTTTGTGGTTGAGGAAGCTTTATGTAGGGATGACATTTAGGCTCGATTCCGGCCTTAGGCCTGATCGGGTCCGGCCCGTCCATTGTTATCCCTAAAAAGATGTCGTGATTTGGAGATTAATTTTCATTTTTGCAGGGTAGACCATTGTGCAACTGTGCTGGAGGAGGGACTTGTGGGACTTGCATGGTTGAGGTAACTTTCAATTCAAACTAATCTTGATTATGAAGTGGGTTTAAGTAGGGTAGTAATTTAGGTTGGAATCGAATTAATCAAGTACAAAGTTAGTACGTAATCTCGATTAAATATTATGATAAACTAATCGACTTCAGGCTCGCATTTAGGTTTAAGTCAAAATTTTTGTATAATTAAATTTATCTATACGTAAAATAAGTGATTTTAACTATCTTGAATGTATTAATTTTAACGGTTAGCATTAAAGTATCCTGTCGAAACATTTTATCTAAGCAAGTTTAACCTAGTGGAAATTGATCCATTACTACTAACTAAGAATGTAATTATTTATAAATTGGCATGATTAAGTTCATGGTTTATCCAAAATTACATAATCAAACAGGTTCTTGAGGGGAAGCACCTACTTAATCCTCGTACGGAAAACGAGAAGGAGAAATTGAAGAAGGTATTTTTTAATTAATTAGTTAATTTATTTTCACTATTAGTGTAATAATTTTCAATAATAAATAAAAATTTACTTTCCTTTTTCATGGTTTCTTCTCTGAGTTAGAAAGAAAACCCACATGGTTGATGTGATATTTCTATTTAGTAGTTGTAGATGTAAGCCTACCTATTATTGAATATTCTTAGATCTCGCGTGTTAACGGGACTCTTATTGACTGTTATTATTGTTGATAACACCCATATGCGAGTGTCTTATATTAAAAAAAAGAAGAAAAAAAATTAACATATAAGCTTAGTGAGTTATTTCACCTGTTGCCAACTAGTTTTAAAATGAAACTTCACTTAGGCTTGTGTGATCTAACTTTTCTTTTTGTATGAGCCCATATGCCCATTGCAATTTTTCACATGGTATTAAAGCAGGTTTGATCAGGATTATTAATTTTTCGGTTATCCGTTTGGATGTTCAGTCTTAGCTATTCGGTCCGGTTATCACTGTGTTTATTCCAAGTGACAATTGAATATCTAGTTATAGTTGCACTTGAGGGGGAGTGTTGATAATACCTACATGTGAATGTCCTATATTGAAAAAAGAAGAGAAAGAAAACTAATATATAAGTCTAATGTGGACCCGTACGACTATTGCAAAATTTCACAGTTGTTGTTGTGGCTGTACTATAGTCTCAATTTGTTAATTTTTTTATTTTTTATGCTACTATAGCATTTTAAATTAGGATAATAAAATAATTAACATGTGTAACTATTTTTTTAGAAACCAAAAAATTGGAGACTTGCTTGCCAAACCACAGTTGGAACTCCTGAATCCAAAGGACTGGTACCTATTATTAGTTAATTTATTATCTTGTTATAATTCATTTTATAAAATGATTTATACAGATATATATATATTTATATATTTTGGGTTTCATATTTTGTGAATTTGATGCAGCTTGTCATACAGCAGCTTCCTGAGTGGAAAGTGCATGAATGGAAATACAAGAGAGTGCCACCTTCTGAATTTTTTAACTTTTAAGATAAATATTTTTTTTGTATTAGTCCTCATAATATTTATAATAAAATTTTAGATATTAATATATGAGTAATTCTTTTGTATTATATTCATCATAATATTATTTAATGGATTGAGGCTTTTTTTTCAGTAATGAAAAAAAAAGTTCAAGAACTTTTAATTTACTTATTGTTGTTCGTTTGGAAAATTTTTCCCTTTTTTGCATGTGTTATCTTCGATGATTAAAAAACTTAATTGATTCAATTGATTTAACTATAAAAATCTTGAAGAGTTTAATTTTTCAGTTCAGTTTTTAACTTTTATGTTCGATTTGCTTTAATAACTCTTATTGTTAAAAACCGGTCAACTTATTAATTAATCAATCAATTTTTAAAAATTAATAAGTTATTGTAAATTAAAATAAATGATTAATTTTCGTTTAACACTCTTGTTTAATTAAATTAATTCTTTGATAGATGAGAACAATCTCTTTCAATTATGGTTCAAATTTTTTAATTTTATTTAATCTTTATTCGATTTTATGACGATCTAATTCCAATTGAACCTTTTAAATCCGTTTTTAAACATTGGACTTAATCTTACTAAACACTTAAAGTTATCTAATTTTGATTAATTGTTTCACAAGTCAGGGAATAACATAAATTCTCTCCTTGTGTTTTTTTTAAGGCTAAAAGAGACACATCTAATTTATGATTTTATTGATACCAAAATTTATTTAATTATTAAAAATATCTTATAATATTAAATAAAGAATTTTTAATATTATATAATATTTTTATCTTCAGTCTTTTTTTGTTGTTGATACAAATGTTTTGATACTATTAGCACTCCAAATTATACTCAATACATTAAAATGTTATTTGAAATATTTAATCTTGATAAAAATAATAATAAGTATCTTAAATTTTATAATACCTAAAAAAATTTTATAAGTTAAAATTGATCGCTTTTATTAAATTCAAGTTTTGAACTAATTTTTAAAATTTAAATCAAATTTAGTCAAGATTTGGGTTAGTTGAATTTAACTTAAATTTTACTTGAATTATGGTAAAATCAAACTTTAGCTATAGCCCTGAAAGAAACTTGACGATGATACATTATGTTCTAAGAGTTGCATTATTGGATAATACCAAACACTAAAAACCATTACGAGAACACGTCAAAATCTCTGTTTTAGTGACTCTATTTCGTTAAATTTTATTCATACATTTATATAGGGTGGATAATATTTAATGTAACATTATAAAAACATCACATCATTGACTTGAAAACATCAAAAGACAAGATCAAATTCAAGACTAAGAAATTCAGAAAGAAAAAAATGAAAAAAAAAGAAAGAAAGAAGAGCATAATCTGATTACTCCCTTCTTTTTTTTATTTTTAAAAAAAAGAGGGACTACAAACAAAGACAAGAATGTTGAAACTTGGACCTCAAAGAACAAGTGGATTTTAGTAATCATTAGACAATGGAGAATGGTCATGATGAATGTACAAGTTTGCATAGACAAGACCAGCTAGACCTCCACCAATAAGAGGACCAACCCAGTAGATCCAGTTCTCATGGAAGTCGCCACTTGCTACAGCAGGTCCAAATGATCGAGCAGGGTTCATGGATCCACCTGAGAATGGTCCTGCTGCTAATATATTGGCACCAACTATGAAACCAATGGCTATTGGAGCTATAGTTCCTAGAGAACCCTTCTTGGGGTCAGCTGCTGTTGCATAGACTGTGTAAACTAATGCAAAGGTGGTCACAATCTCCATAACCACTCCTTCAAATGCTCCAACACCAGATGCCAAACTGTGGGTTGGAGTTGTCTGCAACATTAAGAAATCAGTAAGTTCTTATGCAATACAAAGAAACTGAGGAATCTGTCTATGAACTGAGTCTGTTTTGGCTTACCAAGCCTCCGGTGACGAACTTGAGAAGGAAGCATGCAACAATGGAGCCAAGAAGCTGAGCTATCCAGTAGAAGATGCCTGTGAGGACTGTGATTTGGCCACCAAGAGCTAAGCCAAATGTAACAGCAGGGTTGACATGGCCACCAGAGATGTTGGCACCTACTGATACTGCAACAAAAAGAGCAAATCCATGGCAGATGGCTATAGCTACTAGACCAGCTGGATCAAGAGCTGCATTTGATGTCAACTTATCTGCACAATTAAACGAGGAAAACCAAAGTCAGAATCTAGAAAGAACATTTATGTGTTATGGAGATCGAAACCTATGGATCATTCTCTGCATGGACATGCATGATCGCATGATCTAAGTGATAACTACATGATCATGCTAAGATCACAAAGGATCTACTTCGACCAAGAACAAGCTACAGTGTTTAAAGAGAAACATTAGATAAAAGGGGATTCATATGTTGGTATAAGCATTTTAAGAAGAGTATCAAAACACAAGAAAAACTATATATGTTAAAGAGAGGGACTAACTGTAAGCAATGGCTGAACCAACACCAGCAAAAACAAAGAGCAAAGTTGAGATAAACTCAGCAAGATATGCTTTTAAAGATCCTAAACTAAAGGAATCATCAAAGCGACCAAAGGCGATTCTGGCCATTGTTTGAGAGCAGATAGGTAGGTCAAGTGATGGAAGTGTTGAAGATAAGAGTATAAAGAGATAAGGACATAGCAAAGTTCAGATAAGAAAAGCCTGTATTAGGGTCATATATATATATACTGCTACTGCTTGAAGTATGGAACAGGATAAACGTGAGAGAGGTGTGCTAGGTATATATGAGATTAGTCTAATTAAATGAAGTCACGATGAGATGAATAGTATTATCATGTAGGTTAAGGATAAAGAGAATATTGTATCTTCCATGAATGTCCAAATACGTTATTTCCTGCTCATAGCTGTCATTATAAATCATTATTGAACATGTCTGCATGCCCATTACTTTACTAGAAATGTCTGGATCCTCATCAATGACTCTTCCATGTGACCAACCTCTGTGCATGTTTGAAAAAGGAGAAGGCGGTGTGGTGGAGGTGGGGCAATGGGGTAAGAAAGGGAGGTGACTGAGGCGTGGCTGGCTTTATAGCCACAAAATGCACCGACCATTTCATAAAATGAGCTCAAAAGTTGGAGATTTACATCAGAGTGGCTAGGATTGATGTGGTTTTTAGTCTCAGTGAGGCTTTGGATATCAAATATATGTTTATGTTACTGGACGGCTTAAATGCATTGGAAGGAATCTCTATGACCTCTCTTTGATCATAAAGAAAAGTTTCCACAGAAGAAGATAAAAGTTTTTTTTTCCCTTCTGTTCCATCAACTTTCTCCAGTTGTTTTTATGCTAAAGTAGTCATACCTATTGTTATTTTGCCCCTTGGCCTATAGTGAAAGGGACTCTAGATATGGACCAGGGGATTCTTTTATCCTGTTCTTGAAAGGATTGGTGAATTCTCCGGTGTGTATCATAATCCATTATTGAAATTGGGAATGCGCCTTACTGGAAGTGATGAGACTTTAATCATTGTGTTTTGAAATTGAAGAATCCATAGAATGTTAAAACCAAAGAGGGTTTTAGAAACAAGGGATGCAATTATCACATGCTCTGTCTACATTTGCTTATTAAGGTCCAAGGAAAAATGCTGTCTCATTTGGTACAAGTCAATAAGCAAAGGATGGAAATAGTATTATGAGCAATAGAAAAAGAGTAATTATCCTTTAGTTCAATGGTACTTTGAGGTCAGCACCCCGTGTTAAGTAGCTCTGCTTTGCAATAACTCATTTCTTCAATGAAACTGAAGAATATCCCAAGACCAAATCAATCATTAAAGTTATTATATGCCATAATCATCAGACACAGGATGCTCAAGTTATATATTTAAGTTGGATTATGCGTCAAGGACTTCTCATCTCTATTTCTTTTATGCTCAGCTAGAAGTGTCATAGTGTAGTCATAAACATGGAACAAAAAATTTTGGCAGGGAGACAAATGCATTATACTAGCTGTTACTAAAAGTTTGAATCACCATCACTCTTCATTGCAATCCAGGTTGTCAGAGGAAAATATTAAAGTAAAAGGGTTATGAGTAATCAAAGAGCTAAACGGTCGTAAAAACTTTCGCACCACATACATACTTATGTTTCCAGTCAGGGGAATGTTTGTTCGGTAATGGCTCCCAGTTTAAATTAATCTACCTGCAAGCTTCCAGGGAAAGGTATTGAAGCACAACAATGGTAGTATCCAGTTTCATCAAAGACAAAAATCTGTGAAAGATGAGCTTCCCGGATAAGATATTCTCCCCAGTCCTCGGTTCCAAACTTCTTAAAAATGCCACGGGCATCAAATGAATCCTGTTTTCTTCTTTGATTCCTGAAAAGTTAGTTTCAGGTAATGTAGTTGGCCAGAAAGAACAAAACCATGATCCAAGTAATGCAGACACAAAAAAAGAGAGCAAGAAACAACAGCATTAATACCTTTTCCTGTACCTCACATTCATTACTGTGGCATGCAACTGCAGTTTAGAAGACAACAAACAACTTCCATTAGCAAATTTATGAGACAAAAAGCACCATAGCAATCGATTTAATTTCATGCATGAGGAAGATTTTTGATCATGTGTCAAAATCCAGAGAACAAACATATGCTTGGCAAACATAAAGTAATGCAGTTGACAGAATGTAACAACTAATCAACGCAAGAGAGCAAGATATTTGTAGTTAACATGTAAAAAGCCACATGTCAACAGCATTTCAAGCATAACCGCACAAGATCACAGGTCAAGTAATTGGAAAGTTGATGACTGTACCTTCAACGTATGTTTTGCATCTTTCTCCAAAACAAGGCCAGCCTTAACAAATGCATCAATAATGACTTCTAAGAAAGATAAGGAAATTTAATCAACCCAACCAGAGACAGAACCACTGTGAATATAATGGAACAGGTCAGGAGAAGTTTCCTTGTCCCTGTCCTCTTCCAAGCAAACAGAGAAGTTACTGGTACTGGATCTGATGCTTTGGGAAAAGGATACGACATGCACGCATAAGTCGATCTTCACTACCAGTTTCTGTCACAGTAGCATAGAGAACTTTTGCTTTGGACAAAGAACCTTTCATGCAAGCCTGCACAAAGGCAAATGCAATGTTTAGATACAGGGAAAATGAATTGCATGTAAGTGTAAAAAAGTTCCTAAAACTATACTCCATCTTTCATCCAAGCATGTTAACTGTATAGCCTTTCCAGAAAGGACCTCTAAAACAACTGAGAAGTATCTGACTAAGAAGTTAAAGAAAGAAACAATTGATCTTACTCACCAACCCCTTAAGCTGGACGGAAACAGGTCGATTGTCCAAGGCGTCCACCACGTCTGATGCAATACTCTGGCACATACACAAGTATAGAACAGCTTACCATCAATTTGTTCTACTATCAAAATACTGATGGCACTAAAGACTATTACCTTCAGAACCTCGGCAGCTGCATTAACTCGCTCTTTATTCAACAACTTCAGCATTAGTACAGTTAAATGGAAAGTTTTGGGTCTAATAAATATCTATTTGTCTATTCCTGTATCTGTAAAGATGAAATAGACTAATGAGACTCAATGCGGGAGAAGGAAGAATCATATGAGGAGAATGATCAATTCAAAACAGAGCGAATTCTCCTCAGTAAATTTGACTACTAGATACGGGCAAGTGCTTCCATACTTCTATATCACACTTATAGCATGTTTAAATATATGGCAGCATCATATATAGCATGGGAAAATAGTGTATAACAAATAATGGAAAAATTCTGGAGCAGTTTAAGGTGTAAAGTATGAGCTCACAAGAAAGAGTGTTCCACAGTTTCTATTTGCTAATCCGATAAGCCTACCAGATAAAGCAAGTGTATTTGATGCTTTAGGTGAATAGCTAACAAAAGGTATGCTAGATAAATCAACTTTCATGTGTTTTTCATCTTCAACTTTAATTTCTACAGTAACATCATGTGGCTTATTGAGCTCCTGACCCTTACCTTCACTATCTGAAATATCTTCATTAGAATCACCATCCAAGTTCTCATCTGAAGCCACTTTATTTCCCAGAATAGAGTTTTGAAAGTTGGTTAGTTTTTCAACCAATTCAGGATGTATGGCCAATGGAAGAGATACAAAGTGAGAGTAATCAAGATTTGGGCTTTTAGCTGCCTGCATTTTCACCACAACTAAGAACCATGAGAAAGCCAAACAAATGTCAACAAAATATGAAACGTTAGATCAACAATATACATACAATATCAATGTACGAGGAAAAAAGCAATAGGTTTTTTCAAACAACAAGAAATGGACCACCTTTTACTCTCAAGTTGCTTGTTAATGCCAAACCTTAGCTTTGTGAAATCATCAATATTGAGCTTCCCACATTTAGGTTTGCCCTTAGACAACCAACCAGCACTCACTCCTCAGTGTTAGAGTATCCTATATTGACTAAACATGAAACTGTTGTAGTTGGAGTAGAGTGGGTGGAGTCAAAAGAAGAAGGTGATGATGGCATATGTGGATAAAGGATAGGCGTAGGTGAGGGAATCAGGTTTTGGGTTGGGGAGTTGGGTAAAGTAAGTTGTGGGCTTGATGAGGTGGAAGGCCCAGATGGTAAAATGGGTAAAATAGCGGGTGGGAGTTGAGTGGGCGAAGATGATGTGGCTCGATTTTGAAAAGGAAAACTGGACTCATAAAAGAACACATCCTTTGAGACATATATGTACCCTGTAACTAAATTCAAACATACGTAGCCCAAGTGATTAGCACTGTACCCAATAAAGACGCATAAAGCAGACCTTGGTTCAAGCTTGTGTTCACAGAGGGTCGTAAATTTGGCCAACAAGCAGATCCAAAAACCTTTAAAAAATTTTAGTTGGGCCTAGAGTAAAATAGCAGTTCATATGGACATGCATTGCGCAATGTTGGGCTAGGAAGCCTATTTAACAAATATGCTGCAATTGAAAACGCATAGGTCCAATATTTTTGAGGTACATGAGCATGAGACATTAGACTTAAACCTATCTCTACAATGGTTCGGTGGCGTCGTTCAACAGAGTGTGAGTGTGAGGACAAATGATTCTATGATGAATGCCAAGTGAAGGAAGTAATTTGTGCAATGAATGAAACTCGCCTCCCCAGTCAGATTGAAAATAACGAATTTTACAATGAAAAAGATTTTCAACAAGAATTTTGAAAGTAAGAAATGTGGATTGAACTTCATCTTTAGTTTTAATGGGAAACAACCAAATGTAACAAGAGAAATCATCTACAAAGCAAACACAGTAACAAAAACAATCAACAGATTTAACTAGGGATGGACCCTATACATCATAGAAAATCAAATTTAAAGGCTTGGTGGAACAATGAACAAATGAAGGGGAAGGGAGACAATGGCTTTTGGAGGTGTAGCAAGTTGGACATTGATAAGACATATTAGTGGAAGTGACTGATACAGAGTTGGAAAAAATGACTTGACGAACAATGCGATGAGAAGGATGGCCTAAGCGATTGTGACACCGTGTAATGGAGGTGGGTTCACCGGTGAGGGCTTGTGGGAAGAAAGAAGGATGAAGATTGCGAATAGGGTAGAGTTTATTGTGAATGGGACCTTAGAGAAGTACCGCTCCAGTTGTACAATCCTTCACAAAGAAACAATGAGCGTGAAATTTAAAGAATACATTATTATCAATACAAAATTGATAAAATTGATAAACAAATAATAAATTCTTTATAATGTCTGGAACATGTAAAAGTTGAGTAAGGAGATATTTGCCAGTAGATGAGTTTAGGTGAACCGAGCCAATGATTTGAATGGGTAGTGGAGAACCATCCCCAACACGAACAGAATCTCGACCCATATAAGGAGTAGATTGAATGTTGAGATTAGATAATTCAGAGGTCATGTGGTTGACAGCACCTGTGTCTGGATACAAAAGAGATTCCTCCATTGCTGGAGGAAAAACAAAGTAATGGGTAGAAATGGAACTACGGCCAGGAGCTTGAAAAGTGTGGTAATAACAATGAAAACAAGTAGTAGCTTGATGCCTATATTTAAAACATAGTTGGCATAGAGCCTCAGAGTCAGAGTTGAAGAAGGATGAGCGGCCTCCACGTCCATGAACAAAGCATCCACCACTGCAATAAAAACCACGGCCACCACAGAAGGGAAACTAATGACCACCACAACCTCTTGAAGAGTAGGAACCACGCCCACCACGACCATGTGAAGAGAAAGATGACTGAGTTTGTAGTGGATTAGAAGGTGATTGGGTTGTAGCAACATTTGCAATAATAGGAGGAACAGAGACATCATGATGTCAAGATTGACGAGCTTCATAGGTTAGAAGATGACTCAAAATTTCTTCAGAGGTAAGAACATCTCGTTTGGTGGTAAGGGATGTAACCATAGAATCAAAATTGGAGCCAAGCCCTCCAAGAAGGTACGTGTTGAAGTCTAAATCAGAGATGGGATTGCCAGTTGTTGCAAGAGAGTCAGAGAGAAGAGAGGCTCGATTATAATACTCTGAAACAGATTCGCCAGCCTTTTTCAGAGAGGTAAGTTGTTGATGAAGAAGAAGAAATCTGGCTTGTGACTATTGAGAAAATAGAGTTTCAAGAGCAAGCCATATGGCACGAGAGGTTTTGTGACGCGTTACTTGAGCAATGATTTTTTCTGAAAGAGATGAAATGAGTAAGGCAAGAACCAACTGATCATGTTCAAACCATTTAATGTATGCTGGATTTGGGGAGCCATCAGAGGTTTTAGCAGGTGGTTGAGGATTTGAGCCATCAATGTAGCAGAAAAGGCACCGGTCATATAGATAGGGAAGCATTTGAGCACGCCATACGAGGTAGTTGTCAGGGGTAAGCTTGACTATGAAAAAATGGGAGACATTGGAGGGAAAGGTAGAAGGTGGGTTTTGAGGTATTAAGTCGGAGGTAGAGGATGAGAAGGGTGGCGTAGGGTTTTTTGAAAGGTCACTCATGGCTGACAAGGGACAAAGGCTCTGATACCATATTAGAATTTTAAATATAGGTAAATGTAGAGCCCATTAACAAGAATTAAGCTTGAGTCAACCATTGCTAAAATGACTAGTAAACCCTTTAACATTTTCATGTTTAGTTAATATGGGATACTCTAACATTTCTCCTCAAGTGCAATTAGGGCTAGACATCCAGTTGGCACTTGAAATAAAAGCAGTGGTAACCAGACCAGGCCGCTAGGACTGGACATCCAGATGGACAATTGAAAAATTAATAATCTGGACCAAATGTGCTCTAATACTATATTAGAATTTTAAATATGAATAGAGTGTAGAGCCCATCAATATTGAATTTTTAATATAAATATAGTTCTAGTCATTTTGGCAATGATTGACCCAAGCTCAATTCTTCTTAATGGGCTCTACACTCTACCTATATTAAAAATTCTAATACCCAGTAACATTTTATGCATGTTCATTTCTCACCGATGAACTTTCAGAGGCACGTGAATACCGTGTTTTACAAAATGACATTGATGGAAACTAACCTCATCTATTACAGCTTGCACTCTTTCCGAAGCTCTGGTCAGACTATCAGCAGAAGTACCTTCAATGGCTGTGAGGAACAACCACAATCGATCATCTTAAAGTTACTAAAATTGGACAACTGAAACTTTGAACATTGTATTTACATCTAGAATGCAATGAAATGAACTTTTTTTAATTACAAAAATTAAAAAGTTACTACAATTTCAAAAAGAAATAAAAAAGACTCACAACTTCAAAGATCACAATTGCTTGATAACAATTAAATACAAGAGACACAGATATCTAAGTTTTGAGATTACAAAACACTTACTAATAGATTCCACGTTCTTTTTCGATGGAAAAATAATTTTAACCCCCATTTCATCTTCAATCTTCTTCCATGTAGATTTTCTGGATATTGAAACATAGAAGTATAACTAAAGAAAACTGTGACTTACAATTGAAATGTAAAATAGATACTCTTACTTCTTAATCTCATACCCTTTTCCTTTGACAAATCGAATTAGAGAAGCAGCTACCTACATGTCCATTAGAAAAAGAGAAAAACATAAATATGACAAATTACCAATGAAATACCTTGTACGGAACAAGAAACGAGAGAAGGGAAAAACTAAGAGGATGGGAGGAAAATGACAAACACGAAAGATATGATGAATGTGTTCCACAGATGCAACAGGCTGTTTAAAGGATAAAGGAATTCCATTTGGTAACTCAAGGAAACAGTTAAAGTCTTTAAGTATGAAACATCATGAAGTTTTATAATCTACCCGAATGGTCAATTGTTATTTCC
This sequence comes from Erythroxylum areolatum, assembly GCA_024520975.1. NCBI lineage: Eukaryota > Viridiplantae > Streptophyta > Magnoliopsida > Malpighiales > Erythroxylaceae > Erythroxylum > Erythroxylum areolatum. The sequence continues at coordinate 3,755,894 of JANIJH010000005.1, read as the reverse complement.
GTAACAAAGTAACATCTTGGACATATTTGAACTATAAGAAGTAAATGGTTACCTCAACTGTAACTGAACACTTATCAGAAGGTAATACCGATTCTCCTTGCAAAGCACCATGTTGAACATTATCCTCTAGAGCACTAGAATTGAGAGAGGCTGCTGGTTCACTTACTTCAGCAATTTCTTGTTCACATTGTGAAATAGAACTAGTAGATAAGCCACACTGAGCTGATTGAATTTTATCTTCCAACTCAACAGTCGCATTTCTGATCTGGCTCTCTGCAAATTTAGTTCAATCTGTTCAAAGCTTCCTTGAGAATACAGATGTTTCAAACAAGAAAATGCATTTAGTAAAGCAAAAAGTGTTTTTTTTTTAAACATTGCAATGGTTCTGAAATTACCACATGCTGAAAAAGATTAAATGTAAAAACAAAGAATAGTCAAATTGCAAGGCATGCTGATGTAGGAGAAGTCCTACTAACAAGAATTCAGCAGACGAACAGAAAAGAAATGATAGGAACAGAGGAATAGAGGTAGGATTTATGCCTAACAAAAGTTTGGCCATTGATTATTGTTAGCAGGTCCTGCATTAGCAATATATTATACTTTTTTCCATAGTAGCTTGTATGTTTATAAGACAAAGAAGATGTCAGAATCATAATAAGGTTCTTCACCTGTAATGCTAATTAACATACTACACCTGTTATGCACATATTCCAGAAATGAACCATACTAGTTCAAGAGTAACAGTAGTAAACAATCCAATTGACCACCAAAGCAGTTCTAACATTAGAAAGCCTGCTACAAACAAAACAAACCTTCTACTATAGAAGAGACTGGTCTCCCGAAATGAGAAATTGTTTTTCGTTTTTTGATCCCATCCATGTCCGCGAGAAGATATTCGGTGCCACCCTTCTTTTTGCTAACCCTCAAAGTGTGATAAGAGCGATATCTCTGCCATATGATTTATATTAACATAACATACCAAGAACTGAAAATTATAAACTCAAAAGCTCAGTTTTAGCATCAAATAAATGGCCAAATCAAGTAGAGCCACAAGAAAATAGCACAAACGTCCATTTGAAGTCTTGGAAGAACAAAGCCTTGTCCCAAAGAAATAAGATTACACTTAAATCTCATGATATCCACGCACCAAGCTTTAAGTTCTTCAAAAAGGAAAAAAGAGGAAGAAGAAGAAATCAGGCAAGGCCTTTTAGTTTCATTTTTCTTCTTGTTTCTGCGAATAGAGTTGGAAACCTGGAGGTTAATGAGTTTAAAAGAACAAAACAAGTAGAAGAAACGAGCAGAAAACGGAGGGTGTTTCTTCGTTTTCCATTTCTGTTAGTGTAAATGATAGAAAATTGAAGATTGAATAAGAAACTTCTTCTTTCTCTTTTCCCCAAATTCTACCAAACAATTAGATATCTTCAGTACGCTACATCACTTGTAGCAAAAGCTCTATACTTTTTCCAGCTTACAGTCATTCCTCAAGAACATCAATAACAAAAATGGCCCAAAAAGTTAAAAACCTGAAAGCAATTAAGCGGCTCGGCTTTTGCATGAGAACCAGAAGTGATCAATTTCTCCAAATTATCGGCTCTGCAAACACAGCAGGCCAACAAAAATCAACACCAACATCCTAAATTAACTAACTATTTCACTATCCTAAAATGACAAGAAATTGTATTTAAACTAGAAATCACACAATTTTTCCCCAGAGACAAACGTTGGAAACTCACCTGAAGAGAGCCCAACCATGTGTGTACCACTAAAAACCCCTTCTTTTACAAACGTTGGAAAATATCTTATATTATAAACATTTTTTATGACATAAAAATCCATTCTTTTCGGGTTTGCAGTAAAGGCCCACAAAGATTAGAACAGTTATTCCATGTCCTCATTTTTTACCAAGTCCTGCTAAGAGGTCATTTGTTTTGGTTCCATTTCTCGGAATTTTCTTCAATCACTATCCTCTAGTAGGCTATTAGTTTGGGTAGAGCATGAACCTGGAAACGATACAAATACAAGGATTGAGGACTCCCATATTTTAGTATCCAACTAGCAACAGACTTGCTTTGATTCTGGTTTAGGTAATAATCATATGCAATCCGTAACCTTTTTGAGAAAAGGAGAACTGGGTCTCACGTGAAATAAGAATCTGTAGCAAGTTCAGAAACCAAAAAGCAAAGCTACATCAGACGAAACTAAAGTTTCAGATAAAAATTGGATCTTGGGGTGGATTTTGTTAAAAACAATGAAACTGAAGCGTGAAAGTATCAATCTTTTGAAGCGTAATGCTTTGAT
>JANIJH010000005.1:3723747-3739064 GCA_024520975.1 Erythroxylum areolatum | reverse complement strand
GAGCCGTTTAACATGTCTGCTAATTTACTACAAAAGCTTTCAGGCCAAGTCCTGCTAAGAGGTCATTTGTTTTGGTCCCATTTCTCAGAATTTTCTTCAATCACTATCCTCTAGTAGGCTATTAGTTTGTGTAGAGCATGAACCCGGAAAAGATACAAATAAAAGGATCGAGGACTCCCATATTTTAGTATCCAACAAGCAAAAGGCTTGCTTTGATTCTGGTTTAGGTATAAACAGAATTCATCGGCAGAAAGATACTCTTATGCAATCCGTAACCTTTTTGAGAAAAGGACAACTGGGTCTCACGTGAAATAAGAATCTCAAAGCTACGTCAGAGGAAACTAAAGTTTCAGAAAAAAATTGCATCGTGGGGTAGATTTTGTTAAAAGCAATGAAACTGAATCCTGAAAGTATCAATCTTTTGAAGGTTAATGCTTTGATTTTACTTCTGATGAAATACACAACCCAAAAAACCTAGTCACTTCACTACTTATAACAGTCTTACTGGATAAAAGCTTCAGTCTTCAATAGTCAAGATCATTTCTTTCTGCTAAGAGGGATTCATCTTCATTCTTCAATAGATTCTTTGCATCAACTTCCCGATACCAAACTTGAAAGAGAAGGAATCCAAAACTAGGCATTTATATTTCTATATATCTCATTTGCTTGAGATTTTAACTCTAGACCATGGTGTGTCTAGGAATTATATTTGGATGCGACCATTCTCGTACTGTCAAGGACTATGTCCTAACAACTTTAGTGATCATAGCCATTATTATTTGTTTACGAGTGCTTTGTTATTCCATTTATCGACTGTTAAGGGAAGAGTCGCCCCCGACTCCGCCGCCACGCCGCCACCAAGAACCAGTTGGTGATTTGGAAGTGCAAATGGAACATACAAGCCATTTGCAGAGGATTTGCCAAGGAAGACCTTTGGAAGAGACCAAGTTTGTGGTATCAGAAGATGCTACTACTTTTTGTCCACATTAGTACCGATCACACACTAGTTATGTCTTATCTTCTTGTCTTTGCATCGGTTGGTTAATGATCAGTCTGCTTTTATGGTTAGTATTTTCCGTTTCTGTTGTAAGAAACTGTCCTAACTCCTAAGTGTAATTTGTTTATGAAATTATCCCTTTTGCTTATATGTTATTGGTACACAATTTAGCTTAACTTGATTAAAACTCTCCTCCTTTGCTTAAGATGATGAACACCAATTACATTAATTGCCTAAGACCTGATCTTTTTTTCTTGTTGTTCATTTATATCTCTTCAATTTGGTCGATTTTGTCGGATTCTTGTACCGATGCCTCTTGTACGTGTTTAGTTCCCTTCATTTCAAAAGTTGGTTTTTACAGTCAATAAAACATATTAATCAATGCTCAAAACAAAGCTAGAAAAATACTAGTTGTTTAGAATTTTTCGAATTGAATTCATTGATAAATTGGATTCAATTACATTAATGAGATTAAATTTAATTTAATTTATATTTTTTGGAACAAATCTAGTAATCTTATTTCATATGACATTTTTATCTTTGACTAAAAATAATCTTATTAAATAATAAACATTCACACTTAAAATGGAACAAGATTCACTTAATATAGTCAGAAAACAAACAACAAAAAAATCTAGATATATACAAAAAGATTCAAAAAATGCAAAATGATGTAGACATGATGAGAAAATGGAAGACTAAGCTAAATCGAGTAATAGATCTAAAAGTTAATGATGATTATAGACAAAAAAACGAAAAAGGAAAAGACATCTATAAACAAGGAAAAGAAAAAACCTGAATATAATGGGAGGTGCCGATTCGTGAAGAAGGTGTTGTTGTTTCATTTCTTGGTGGGAAGGACTGTTTGAGGGGAAAGGAGTTGCTTGAAATGAAGAGATATATGGTAGAGTTAGATGGTTATTATTGGAAGGATATTTTCAACTTTCAAAAGAAGAATAGAAGTCCTAGTTCGTAATTCAATTCCGATACTTTTTCAGATGAATTTAATTTATAAAGGATGATGGGGTTCAATTCATGTATGAATTGAACACATTCCTTTTTTATGTTTCTAAACACTTGAATTGAATTCAATTCATACTATTTCAAATATCCTATTAGTTTTTTCATAATCCTCTTTTATTTATTTCTTGTTATAAAGCATATATTCCACGACTTTGAACATAATAGTTAATAGAATCTACTTTACAAGTGAAACTTGTTTTTTCCCCTCTTTAAAGTTTGCCTAGTGCGGAGTATTCAGTTAGTATAATTTACGGATTATTGTATCAATTAAGATATTTATTTAGTGTACATTTAAAGAATAATGACTGCAAATTCGTCCGTTTCAAAAAAAAAAGTTGTACTAAGAAGATTTGTATGTTGAACTGAATTTTTTATTTTTCACAAAGAAAATTATCCTGAAATTAATATGAGAAAATAATAAAAGAGACAATGGGCCAAAAGCCCAAAATGTATTCACAGTTTTTATAATTTGAGAAATAAATATAATTAATAATTAGAAAACAAAAAATCACCTGACACTCACTCCCAGCCCCAGGCCTTACGCATGCACTCACATCGAAGGGTCCGACGACAGTGACAACCACCGCCACATCCACCAAGATGCTCGAACGCGTGGTCTCGGCGCGGCGCACCGCTTCTCACTCAGACGAAGACGACGACTCCGTCCTCGGCACTGACGAATCCAAGACCAAGAGACAGAACCTCTACTTGTTAGCCTCAAATTACTTGTCTCGTTTTTCGCACTTTTGCTGTCAGTGTACGGCCCCGACTGCGTGCCTCGTACTTTGCCTTGTCTTAGTATTCGTATCGGTTGTTTCTCTGTTCGTCCACTCTCGGAACTTCGTTTGTATCTCGCCGTTTGATCCGAAGACTCGTGTTGGGTTCTTTGGGCTTGATGGACTTGAGTCGGATTTTGGATCTCTCGGTGTTCCCTGGTGTAAGTATCTGTTTGCTTATGTTTTATGTTCTATGGTTAAATGGGATTGATTCAGATCTGGTTTTGGTCTTTTTGTGGTTGTGGATCGGAAAGTTTGAATCTTTTTTTACTTAGATTTCAGTATGTGTTTCGTTTTGGATGTGGGTTTGCTGAGTTTGAACATTAGTGTATTACTGTAATTTTCCATTCATAGCAGATGTCGATGGGTTGTTAGTTCTGGTCTTGTGAGGCGAACGACTAAATGAGAAGGCTTTCTTGTAATTGCCATTGCAGTAATTGGAATTGAAATCTTAAACATTTTGGTAGCTTGAGTTAACAAGTGTAAAATATTTTACTGTACTTGTGGACTTTTTGTTCCCAAACCATTCAACTGTTTTGGTTCAAATCACGCTTAATTGGCCATTAGGTATAGGGCTCCTTTAGTTTGTAGCTGCGTTGCTGGTCATTTTTAATTTTCAAGCTCTGCTTTTGCAGCTGCCTGTCTGTTCTAGTTGTTACTCGTTTGGTGTATGCTTACAGAATAATTTTTTGGATTTAGGGTACCTTCGTTCCATGCTTCCCTTGCTTTGTTTGTTCTCTTACTGATCGACCTTTATGATAATGAAAGTTTTGTATGTTTCATTAGTTTCGGAGTTTGAATCTGAGTTATTGTTCTTATTCTCCTCTCCACCCCATTTAATTATTGCCCTTGGCATAGGCAGATCGAAATATGGAAAAACAGTGGAGTGGACATCGAAGGATTTAATCAAGGGCTTGGAAGAGTTTGTACCAATATATGAAACTCGACCAATCAAAAACAACATGTATGGAATGGGTTTTGACCATAGCTTTGGGCTCTGGTTCATTGCACGGTGGCTTAAGCCAGATCTTATGATCGAAAGTGGTGCTTTTAAGGGTCATTCCACTTGGGTGCTGCGGCAAGCTATGCCTGACACTCCTATTGTTTCGCTTTCACCGAGGCATCCAGAGAAATATTTGAAGAAGGGGCCAGCTTATGTTGATGGAAATTGTACTTATTTTGCTGGAAAGGATTTTGTAGATTTTGGAAGTGTTAACTGGAATGCTGTGATGAGAAAGCATGGTATCACTGATTTGAGCAGAGTTCTTATATTTTTTGATGATCATCAAAATGAGTTAAAAAGGTCAGTAACCATCTATTTATGCATCTGAGTTTGCTAAGATTTCTGGAAGCCTGTTTTTCTTAGTTAGTGGTTCCTTGGGCAGGGTAAAACAGGCACTTCATGCTGGGTTTCAGCATCTGGTTTTTGAGGATAACTATGATACTGGGACTGGAGATCACTACTCTCTGAGGCAGATTTGTGACCAGTCTTATATAAGAGGTGCATGGTCTATCCCTTCTGTTTTAATGATTTTCCTGGTTTTATAACTCTGTGAGCATTATGAATCTATAATTATTGGTCTTGACATACATTTGAAATGGAAAAAGTTCTCATCCCTGGCCTCGAGGAACTTCCTGTTATTCCCATGGAGTTAAGTTTTATAAAGCATAGATCAATAAGATTTTTATCCATAAGTGGTTAGGGACTTTATGCACATTGAATTTACCATAGCAGTTCTTTTTTCGTTCACCAGATCAGCAAATCATTTTTAAAGGTTTGAACTTTTGAAAGGCTTTATTTTGGGAAGTTTACAGATGTGTGTGTATCTTGAATTATCCGTTTCAACAGCCTCATGTTTGTTGCCTTAAACTCACATAAAACCTTCTGATGCAGAACTTAGTCTTTTATCTAAATTTTTGGTTCTTTTATGATTTATTCTATGCATTCTTCCTTAAAACCTTTATCCTTTACCTAAACTCATGGTAGGGATTCACTACAGCATGATGTTTCACTGCCTATCTTCTCTGTTTTTCTGTGCCTGAATGCAAATACACAGGAACAGTCTTTACGCAGAACTTCTTAACTTTGGAATAAGAAGTTCTGCAAATTTTCATCCTTATAAAGGGATGTCTGTATATGAGGAAGTTTAATTAGGATTGCTTTTTTATTTCAAGTATGTGCATAAGTATTTCTTTGTCGTCTACAACAATATAGTAATATGCTTGAGGAATTCAGAATTGGATATTGGTATTTTTAATATTTTCTTATTGCTAGTGACTTTTTTGTGCTTCACTTTCAACTGTCAATCATTTTTCTCTTTCTTAATCAAGTGTAGGAGGGGGTCACAGCTGCTTTGTAGACAGTGATGAAGCCAGGATTAGATTGAAAAGAAAGATTTTCTGGGAAAAGGCGGTTGATATAGATGGCTTATGTGGACCAAATGAAGCTTGGTGGGGAGTTAGAGGCTGGATGCGGGATAACTTCAACCACAGTAATAAACCAATCTCTTATGAGGAACATTTTCAGAACAGTCGGTTTGTTGAGTCAATCCTTGATGTTTACTGGGAGCTCCCCCCTGCGGCTGGTCCTTCCCTCACTCATCAAACACGATATGATCCTGCCCGAACTGTTAGTCCTATTGTTGAAGACGGTCGATATGGCTTATTCCAGCGGCTGGGTTTAGGTAGACTTGAGACTTCCGTGTTTAATGGTTATACCCAGATGGTGTATCTTCAAATCTCACAACCAGGATCTTAAAAGCTTTGAGGCACTGATTGACGCCGCCAGTTTTAGATTTGCCCCATACTAAAGCATCAGAGTTAATACCATGTACATTTTCTTCATAGTTGTTTAGATTTCACTGTTGCTAATCACTCTCCATTCTTTTTTTCTTCTCCTTTGTTGTTGTTTAGTTCATCAACTTTCTGAGTTAACTCCAAAAAGTTGTTATTTTGTTTTATCACGTTTAGTTGCATATTCCCATCATTTCTTATCATGCATCCGTTCTCAACCTTACCTCCTGAAATTTGTAATCCTGTGATGAGAATGAAAAACTTTTCAACTCTTGTATATTTGCACAATCGTATAAATATTGCTGGTTCTGTTACAATCACTCAATAAGCTGTGGATAAATGGTGATGATAGTTTACTGATCAATGATTACAGGAAAAAGTAAATAATCCAATCGTTGAACATTAGATTGACAGGTACAGCTGAGTCATCTGCTTTATGATGGCCAAGTTTTAAAGTTAATGCACTCATCTTTGCAAGTTTTGACCAAGTATCCCATCGACCTGAAGTGATTTTTGAATAGAGTTATTTTGTTCCAAGCGTCCAATTCTAATCAAACTACCAGGAACATACATAGGTTACTGTAACTTCGGGTTTTTGGGAGCTTCAAACAAATGGCTTGAAGAAAAAACTCACTAATAAGCTAGACAGAGAGCCAGAGATTCATAACCAGCAAGCCATACATTTACACAATAATATCACAAACACATGGGAAAATGGAGTCCAACAGACAAAGTGCACTAATACAAACATAGATATTCTGGATATGTCTCCCATGATATCCTGTCTAGTGGAAGTTTTTTACTCAAATGCACGAAATACATCATATTCTTAAGACGTTTGGAAATCTATAGGGGTCATGAACAGAGCACTCAATTCAACAACCTTCAACACTTACTGGGAACTTCAGAAAACATCTCTCCTTTGGAGCTTCATGAATTTTGTGCTAGTTACGGTTCTTGCATTTCTCCACGGACCTTGGAGCTGCAAATAGTAAGACGATAGACCAAACCATGTTGAAGCCATTTATAAACATTAAGAACATCAAAGAGGCAGCTAACAAATTTAAGGACATACCAAGACCGATAGCTTCTGAACCTTTCATGATTCTGAGTCTTCTGCAGGAGTCAGTAAACATCCTGTAATGGAAGGAAACAAATTCAGTTGTTGTAGCTAATAACAGAAGAACAACTAAGATACATGAGATCAGAAGAATTAGATCGAGAATGAGACATCCTATGAAATTGCTTCAAATTGCATGTCAGCAGATACCAAAGCAACTTCTGATGATAAAATGGGGAATATTTCATCTTCGAAACCATTCTGGTCAATTATGTTTCTGCCTTCCCGAGTTTCCAACTTAAGGTAGCAATTCCATCAACCTCATACGTCACAGAACAAATCATGGACATTGATTTGATAAAAAAAAGAATCTAAAACTCAGGATTTTGAAGCTATAGTTCACGGGAATGGCACTTACTCCCAAGGGACATCTCCAACAAGCATCCAATCACCATCCTTGTCTTCATATGTAAGAACATATTCAGAACTATGGAGAAGATCATTTAGATGGGTCTCATTGAGGCCATCTTTTCCCGGAAGACCATGAGAGCTGCACTGTCCTGAATTAGATTCATTCATGAAACAAAGTCAACAATCTATTCTCACATATCACAAAACAACATTAAGGTGAATGACAAAAGACAAAACTCATCAAAACAAAGTTATTTACTCTTTCCTTAGAGAAAACAAAAACTGAGAGGTAAATATTTCACACAGAAACAAGTTGCAGAAACTTTACATGTGCTTGCTAGGATAGAGGAAGAAAGGAAGAGTACCAATGGTAAAGCAGCTGAACATCTTTTCAAGAGCAGAAGAGAGTTCCACATAGTTGCTATAGGTTTTAAGGTCAACCTTCCTCAAGTATGGAGCACCTTCCATGCTCACTTTAACATAAAGACACCCAAGTCCTGACTTTCCTTCAGCATCATCACTGTTCTTTGTCATATTGGAGGCCATGGTATTTTTCCTGAATGATCGAATTGGTGGCCATCCTACTACCTGTGCCCTGTAATAGGAATTTTCAATTAGCAAAAGAAAAGGTCTAAAATTGCTATGTTTTTGTTTTGTCATTACACAGGCTTGAATTTGCAAGTGCTTTCAAGAACACCACTAGCTTATTCTGAATTGTAAACCTCACTGGAGAAAATTGTAATCCAAACAGAAATCTAAATGTTAACATTAAACAATCAACAACAAATGGTTGGTCATAGAAAAACGTAAGACCCAGCAAAATCTGATCTTCAATTACAGGGGGAGAAAATTAAAAAGTTCTTGTTTCAAGAGAACTATGGCAAGGTCATATACATAGAATAAATGAACAAGTGAAAAGGAAAAGAAAAGGAATTTCTTTGGTCTTTTTCAACTCTCCAGTCAGAAAAAAAAAAAATGCTCAATAGGGCTATCTGCAACCATTACTAAAATTGAGGTTCATATTCCCTCTTTCTTTGCACAAACCAAAGCAGACACAAACATACAATACAAGTAAACTGGTTTACTCAGGACCGGATTATGTTCAAGGATGTAATAGTTTGACCACATTTCAAATGTTTTTGAAGAACTTTGTAGGCACTACCGACATTGATCAGGAAGGAAGAGCAGGCTTACTTTGCAGCAGGGGGGTTAGTGTTCTCGTTTCCACTAGACACTTGATTATTCTTCTCCTGAAATGGTTTTGGAGATTGAGCAACAGCACCAACAACCTCCTTCTTGGCAGGAACAGGTAGAGAACATTTCTGGGCAGAACCATTTTCACCTCTGGGAGAGAACAAAATAGTACCCAAATCAACTTCAGATCCATTGTTCGCAGGGAAAACCCAGTTCCCTGAAGACCCGTCAATGGCATCAGAGAAACCTCTCTTAGCCCCAGAAACTAAATTCTTTAGGGGGCTTATAGGACACACTTTAGTGCTGGTGTCAATATCTTTGCCAAAAAGAGACACCCCAGCCCCAGGTTGTGGTTTTCTTCCTGGTGACTGAGAACCAGGCAAGCCAAGCCTTAGCTCAGTTTCTTTCAAGTTCAGGGAAGTATTGCTCTTGTTCTTCTCATCAGTGGAAAGAGTAGAAGCCGAAGAAGAAGAAGATAGCTTATCAGAGATCTCCATTGAAGGGGTCTCTGATAAGCCTATGTAATCATGTTCTTTTGGTCTAGACATCAAAGTTGGCCACAAAATGAAGCAAGTTGGAAATTTTATTACAGAGCAAAGGTTGAGAAGTTTGTAAGAAAAAGAAAGTTGGTGTCTTTTAGAGAAAAAAAAAAAAGCAGAAAGAAGAACAGGCAGTCTGGTTTAACTCTGCAAGAGCTGGTTATTGTTAATGGCTTGATGCAGAAAAGAAGCTTCTTTGGCCTTTCTGTAGCTACACTTTGCTTCTTTCTCCTTTTTATGTATTAAAAACAAATTGCTTAAATCTCAAAAAAAAAAAAAAACACTCTAATCCCCACTTTCTTTCAATGCAAAGCCTTTTGATTTAACCACCTTTTTACAATAAACAAACCACATAAATGAAAGAAGTTGGTGTGGTTTGTGATTTGAGAAGATGAACTTATCCAAGTTCATAATTTATATCTTTTTTACAGTTGTTAAATCAAATGTCTGTTTCAACTTCCAAGAACTAATCCACCTTTTTGATCTAATATAATATTCATCTCAATATAGAAAATTAAAAAATACTTTTTTTTCTCAAAACCATTTTTTCAATAGTTTAATTTAAGCTTTTTTTCTTAAGAAATTGTTCACATTATAATCGAGATTTATACTGAGTGTTATTGTTACCATCTCTTAAGAAATTGAATGAAATAATCAACATGAAATTTCTTTAACAGGTTCAAATCAAAATTTCCACTAAATTATGGTTATTGATGTAATTTATTTAAAATTTTGTAAAAATTATCAAAAAATAATGTAAAAGATATTTTTTTATCTCTTTTAAATTACTCAAATTATTTATATTAATAAAAAGTTTTAAAAATTGTTAATCAAATTTATTATATAATTATTACAAATGTGATATAGCTTTATAATTATTTTGACGTGATTTTAATAAATAATTATAAGAAAATAATTTCACAAAAACTTAATAAAAATTATTTTAAAAATAATAAAACTATTTCTTAACATAAATAAACTCTTATCACAAATTTGTATCTTTCATCTAATTATTTACATACATTTTATTCCATCAATTTAAAAATTTTGCCTTCGTCTCTCTGTTCATTTATTGTTTATTATTTAAATTTTTTATAAAAATTTAACTTAAACTTTAATATTTAATAATATTTTAATATTATTAAAAATTAAAAAAACTCAATTGATTCATCCTATTTAACGGTAAAAATCTTGAACTGTCCAATTTTTTTATTCAATTTACTTTAATAACTTTTTTGGTAAAAACCGATTGATTTATTAATTAATATGTCAGTTTTTGTAAATTAATAAATTTTTATAAACTAAAATAAATCGATTAATTTTTATTTAATAATTTTTTAATTAAAATTCAAAATTTTAACGACAATCTCTTTTAATCATTTTTAAATTTTAAATTTTTATCTAATTTTTAACAGGTTTTGTAAAGGTATAATATCAATTTTAACCTTTTAAATCTTAAATCTCTTATCTACTCCTTTAATTTTTGGTTTGATTTTTAAATGATTAATTATATATATAACCCGTAAAAATATTTTAAAACGTAACTAAAATCTAAATTTATCATTTCATATTTTAAAATTCAATGAAATCAGTATTTTGTATGCTCGTAACATATTTTTTAGCTAAAAAAGTCAACTAATAATATAAAACTCGTTAAAATTATTTAAAAATAGAGTTAAAATTCAAATTTATTATCCCGTAACTTAAAATTCAAGTAAAACGAAATTTCACAGAATGTTCATAATAACATATTTTCTAACTAGAAAAATCTCACCACTTCACTCCATTACAGTATGTCTGAGACAACTTGGTATGATTACAATGAGTCGAGAAGCCAAAGCTACAAGCTTTTTACCACATTCTACTGTAAGAGTTACAGTATTGTCTTGCCTTTTCCGACCACCGAAATCCACCGACAGTCGAGATAGGATCTCTCTCTCCCTCCCGGCAACCTTTGCACACTCTGTTTCTCACAGTATAGCTATTATTATTACTTACTATAATTTAACCGACTAAGAACAATTAGTAAAAAAAAAAAAAAGGTAAAAAGAGAAGAAGAAGAAGGGGAAGAAGAAAAAAGAGGAAAATCAAAGACACAGAAGCAGAAAGTGATGGGACGAACACCAAACAGCTGTCTGTCTGTCCCTTTTCACTTGGTTTCAATCTGCCAAAATATCACACGCTCTGTGACAAAGCTTCTGATCCTGTGATTCAGATTTCTTTTTTTTTTCTTACTCTATTTCCAACACCTTTTTTTATTTATTTTCAGTGTTTAATATAACCAGTTATAATAATAATATTCGATGTGCTAATTTTTACTTATTTTCTTATTTTTCTATTAACTTTTATCACTATTTTTTTTGTTATATTTACACGTGAGTTTATAAAAAATAGTTTCTTTATTATATAAGAGTAAGATTGCATACTATCAGATCTCTCCAAATCTCACTTTACTGTAAGACTTCGAACTAAGTGTGATGATAATGATGATGATGATGAATTATTATTATTATTATTATTTGACAATAAACACAATGTTAATGCTAACTTTCTTTTTCTTGGTATTGAAATTATAATGTGATAACTTAATAAAAAATACAATTTTCTATTTTATTATTTTTATAAAAATATAATTATTATAAAAAGCACTTTATAGTATTTGAAACTTTAAAATTTATTGTGTATTTAATTTGTCAAAATTTTTATCTAAAATGTTAATATTATATATATAATAATTATTTTAAAGTAATTTAATAAGTTCTTGATATAAAAAATATCACGAGGTGTCTTCAATAATTTAAAATAAAAATGTTTTTTAAAACAAACTCTCACATATATATAAACTTGTAAATCAAATATTTTAAATAATTGATTTAATAAATTACGTATGTTAAATATGTTATTTTATAAATTAAATAATAGTTATTGAAGAATTAGAATTTAAGATTTTATTAAACAAATAAAATTATCAAATTTATTTAATTACATATCCCAAGTTAAATTTTTATTTTGACAAAAATTAAATATTTTTAAAAAAAATTTAAATTATATTAATAGGATTTTTTTTCCTGCTATTGACAGTGGGTTGTCGGGTGACTTTCGGTTTTATAATGTTCGAATCGGTTGGGTTAATTTTGTCGAGAAAGTGAATCTTTCTCTTACCACGCCCGTATCTATCCTAATTATTGTGTGTGTGTGTGATCCAAAACTAGGAAGATGGATCAGCGGCATACGACACCAGTACACCTTTCAACGGCTTAGATTGTTCCGCGTCATCCCGTTTGGTCGTTGGGGGACATAACGGCGTCCCGTTGTTGGAGTTGACGGAAGTAAACCCTGGTGATGATTGAGTCGTCGTTGACTCACCCCTGAATGCGGTAAACAGTCAAACAAAGCGGTAAAATTGACCGTTTACCGTTTGTCGCCTAGAGCGGTTTTTTTTTTTTTGGAAGAAGGTAACATACTTTTGACCCAATCAATAATATATATAAAGTTATATTCTCAATTATATTATGAAATTAGGGTTTATATGATACTATTTAATTATTAGATTTTAAAATATTGTATAATTATTAGTTGCTCCTTTTATTATATTGTATTAATTATATATTTATTTATGTAGTTAAAATGAAAAATTTTTAAAATTTAACATAACATTTATTTTAAAAACAACAATAACAAAACAATCAACACAAATCTCGCTAACATGCAAGATTTAGAGATGTCTAATAATGCGTAAACTTATCTCTAACTAATAAAATTGTTGTTTTCAAGTAACCTACGTGAAATAAAATAATCAGAATATACAGTAAATTAAATTTTATGATAATTAAAACTACCATGAAAAGGTAAGGAATAAATTTTCAAAATATAATAATTAAAATAAAATAAAATTCAATGTAATTAATCCTAATATAAATATGTATGGTTTTTTAATTATTGAATTAATAAGTTAATTAATTAACCAAGTGTCTCTAGAAAGGCTGCTTTTTGTGTGCTGTGCTTGATTTTTTTGTGAACATATAATATTATAAATCAACAAGTTTTCAAGATTTTAATAAGAACTTTATGATCTTAACTAACACACAAGATGCTGTCTCGTCCACCATACAAAAAGTGTAATCTTGGATACCCAATGAAGTTGAGAGGAAATCCTACGTTGAGCATGCTTATAGGAAAACCTTGATTGTTTAAATTAATAAAAACATCTAAATTGACACATTAGTGCCACCTTAATTTTTTCCGTTTTTTTATAATTAGGTTTCCACTATCTAAAATCATTTTTTTAATAAATTTAAGCACGTGTTATTTAACTGTTAGATGATGATACCAATGCTAATGCAACTTGTGATTCATTACCTCATCAAACTACATCTCATATAATTATGTATATAAGTAATGCTGTCAAAAAGTTAAATTGGTAAATAAAAAGATTTAAAATTTAAAAAATTCAACCGGCATTAGACTCTCATAAAATCGAGTAAATATTGAATAAAATTAATAAATTTAAAAAATAATTAAAGAAGATTATTCTTATCAATAAAAAATTAAAGTTTAATTGAAAAAGAGACTGTCAAATGAAAATTAACCGAATTATTTTGAGATATAAAAACTTATTAATTTATGAAAACTTACTAATTAATTAATAAATTAATCACTTTTAATCAACAAAGATTATTAAAGTAAATCAAACCAGAAAATTAAAAACTAAACTGAAAAGATAATCAATTTAAGAAATCCACTATTAAACCGACCGAACCAATTCAGTTTTTAAAACATTGTATATAAGTACTCGTACTTCATCTTATATTTATCTAGATGATTATTTTAGTCTAAGTGCCTAATTGAATGGGCTTTTGAAAGGTCAATAAATACTTTTTTCTACTACAAAAATCTTTTTTAAGAAAAATTAGTGTTTGACTGTAAAATAAAAAAAGCAATTCTTTAATAGATATGACTTTTGTGGTTAAAATACAGCTTTTTAAGAAGCTAAAAAAACCTCTCAAATAGCTTTTTTTGGTAGATTTTTCATATCAATTAATGAGCCTATTTTGTAGTCTATTTTACATTTATGTTTTACACATAATTCTTACAATACTCACAAACTCATCTTTACATTTATCTTGCAAACTAATCTTTTCTAATCTCTTGCGCAATTGTTTTATTATGTATTTAACTATTACTCATCTTAAATATTTAATTTGAGATTTATATAATATTATTTGATCTTTTATATATCTTAATATTTATTTTTATATAATTTTTACTTATGTTATAATTTATATAAAAAGATTTGGTTAGATATACTTTCATTTATATTTCATATGGTTTACAATAATATAATAATTAATATATTGTGCTTTATATATTGTTTAATATACTTTAACTAATATTTACATGCATAAATAATTTTTATTACAAAATAAAATATAGTTAAAATTAAAAGTGCTTTTTATTTTTATGTTACCAAATAGTTTACTGTATGAAATTTTTTCAAAAAAATTCTTTTTCAAATGACAATCAAACAACCAACTGGTTTCTTAAAAAAGTTCTTCTAAAAAAAACTTTACTGATAAAAGCTTGTCTAGTATAAATCCAACCAAACAGAGGCTAACTAAACTTGATGGTAATTAGTTATATTCAAGCTTATCGGAAGATGTTATTTTATTTAATAGTTGAATATTTAATTAACCAAAACATCCTTTATTAAGCATAATTGAAAAGATATGGGCTTAACCTTTAAGTTTATTAGAAACTGAACATTTTTTAATTCGATTAAACTAAAATTAGATTGTTCGATTCGATCCCAACCCAACCGAAAGCTCTTTGCACAATTTGATATGGAAATATTAGAGGCACATCGTACCCTTGTAGGTCCAACAAAAGTTCCAACTCCAAAAGACGTCTCGCTCATACATGCTCCACTCCATTGCTTCAAACTTCATAATCCATTCTTGGTGAACTTTAATGTTGTTAAATACCATGATAGGGGCTTTAAAAATTACATAATAATTGAAAAATATGATTAAATATTGCAAGTCATGATATTAATCAATATTTGTACACAAAATCAAGGCTCTTAATACATTAATTATACATAAATTATGAAAAATAATTAGTAACTAAACAACAATTATATGAACCGTACTTGGTTGAAAGAGAATAGGGTCCCATTTGCCTCCCACGCCAAAAAATATAAAAGGCATGAATTGGGACAAGCACAATAAAACTAAGAAACTGAGAATCAAATGAATGGGATAGTCTCTAATTATGCATTAGTTAATAATTTATAATTAACCAACACACTTAATTTTCTCTTTTAATTAATTATTTATTAAAGTTATTAACATTATTTTATTTTTTATACCAATCATGTAACTCGCACAGAAAAAAAAACTCTTATCAATTGGCATACTACAACTACAAATAAATCAATTTATTAAACTATACTTAGTGCTTAATTGAATGAGATTATATCAGTAGAGTTTTTTTTAGAAGAACTTTTATAAGAAGTCATTGGCTAT
>JANIJH010000005.1:3692063-3715583 GCA_024520975.1 Erythroxylum areolatum | reverse complement strand
GGTGGTGGAGGGGTTGGAGGGAGTGGAATGGGGGAGGGAAGATAGAGGAGAGCAGAGATTGGTGAGGGCTGTGGTTGAGGCGGGGAGGAGGGAATCTACGGTCAAGATTTGCGAGATGATGAGGAGGTGTGGGTGTGGGGACACGTGGACGGCTGATGATTATGTGGTGAAGATTTTGAGTAGTGGGTTGAGGAAGATGGGTGAGGGGAAGCTGGCTAATGAGGTTGAGAGAGAGTTTGGTAAACTTGTCAATGTAAAATAGTTTTTAGATATTTATTTTTTATAATATCCTTTGTTATTTTGTAAATTTTAAAACAATTTCATTTTTAATATGCAACATTACATTTAACATTTAGCATTATATTGCTGGACTTCATATTGGGTGTAACGATGATGTAATAATGCTGGTTATTTGAAAAGCTTATAAAGTTGCGTATTACTGAACTTTTTCAGGCGAATTTATATATTTTTATTGAATATTATTGATGTTATTATTGTTTTAAAATTTGTAGTTAGAATTTATAATAAGAATATAAAATTATAAAAAGATTAATTTTAAAAATCAAGAAAATATGTCAAATTATAAAAATTCAACAAATCTTTAGGTGATTATTAATTAATTCGATTAATTTAAAACTGATAATGAGTAATAATGTTAAATTTATAGTTAATAAGTTAATAAGAATTACAAATCAAGTTTTCGCCTAAACTTTTGTATTTTAATTTAATTCTTTAATGAATTTAAATCAAAATATTTTTATTTTAATTTTATCTAATTTGTTTAGTTTAAATTGATTTGGATAGATCCTAATTAATTTTAATTAATTAAAATTTAAAGGCCAAGAAATAGTTTTCCATCCATAATTATCATCCAAAAATAACAAAAAATAGAAATATATTTTTTTATTTAAGGAACAAAAAACAAATGCAGGGAAATGGGAATGTAATTGTAAAAGATTTTGATTATGTGATTTAGGGCACAAACATCAGCCCAAATACAGAGGTCCCAACCCCATAATTGACATCACCATGTGGTGCTACTTGTAAAATTCTTCAAGACCCCAACTTTTTCTGTCAATCTACCAGAGAAAACCCTAGCAACCCCAAAATTGGGTACTTTCATCGTTATCATCTTCATCAGCGTAATCATTTACAGAAATGGATGCTACAAGTCTCTCTCCTCCTCCTCCCTCACCGCCACAACAAATTCCACCACCGGAAGATGCATGGCTTCGCTCATACCAAAAGTTGTTCCCTCAGTGGCAATCTATGGCTTTATCCCACCAGGTATCTTACCTTTGTGGACATTTAATTTTGCGTCTTTCTTATTTCCTTTTTCCAATTATTCCCCTTCAACTTTCTTTCCAAGTCATGTGAAAAAGTTGGAGCCTTTCTTTGAATTCTTATTAATGCTTCATGCTTGACTTCATTTTACTTAATTTTGACTTAAAATTGATAGTTGGTTCATGTTAGAAGGGTATCGGAAATGTGGTTACTTCAGATTATTGAAACGCTCTTTTATGTTTTTTCTATGGTTCACCACCTAATGTTTTTATCGAGTGCTTTTTGATAAGCGGAGTTTTAAAATTATTGATTACTTGAACCAGTTCATCCTCGTTGCTTGTTGATTGCTTTGAGCCGCTGGCGTTATTTGAAAACCAAAAGGGTTTTCTTTTTTGGATTCGGATTACACTTTAAGAATTTGGTTATGTGCGTTCTAATTTTGTAGAGGAAAGAGTGAAAAGTTTTTTTCTTCAATCCTTTCTATTTCTAATATCTCGACTATAATTGCAGTCAAGTATACCGATTTCCATATCTAGAGTTAATCAATTTGATGCTGCAAGATTGGATATTGAAATGTCCGCAATGTTAAAGGAACAATTGGTTAAAGTCTTCTCTTTAATGAAGGTATATCTACTTGTTTATACCGTTAGTTTTGTAGCCTATGCATAGATCTGATATATCCCAGGCAAGGATTAATCTTTTCATCCAACTTTTTGGGGTTAGCCAGGAATGTTATTTCAATATGAGCCCGAACTTGATGCTTTCCTTGAGTTTCTCATTTGGAGATTCTCTATTTGGGTAGATAAGCCAACTCCAGGGAATTCCCTGATGAATTTGAGGTATAGGGATGAACGTGCGGTGCATCCAAGAGCAAAAGGTAAGCACTTCTCGCTGTTTCTCATTGTACATTTACTTTACGTCTCTGCATTTGGTAAAGTTCAGATTTATTGTTAATACATATTTTTTGAGGGGAATACACAAGCATTTTTATCAATTCTAGTTCTCCTATTAATTGATGATCACAGACTGTTAAGGTCTTATTATTATTTTCGAGTTGATTAATGTATGTAGGGTGTAGGTTGCTTGAATTATAGGTCTCTGACTTGCCACAGCTTAACATATATTGCATCAGGTAGAAAAGCTTTCAGGCCATGTACTTCCGTAAATTTTCTGTTTTTGTTGTTGAGGTGGTATTGGATCTGTAAATGGTTAATGCTGTCCACATTTGATAATTGCTTTTCTGGGTTGAATAAAGGATATGTCCTTTTACATGTGTAGCTTCCTCAATTGCTTGTTACTGAAGTAGATTTTTATATTTTTTTCTAATTGCGCTTACTTTTTCTTACATGTTGCATTTTCCATGGTGCCATGAATTCTCAAACAGTAAACTTTATTGACTTTTGAATTCTATGGTTTGCTGCCGAGTTTCAAAATGTAGACTTATTTGTTCTGTGCACCTGAAGTATTATTATTCTCTTTTTGGAATGGAAAAAGAGGAACATGCTCAAGGATTGAATATACACTTGAATTCTACTTGACCATGGCCCATGTTTCACTGAATAGTTCTAGTTGAGATGCTTGTATACTAGTTTTCTAATATTTCTTCATAAGATCATTACTTATGCTCTATATTTTGTCATCAATGTGACGTATACAATCAACTTATATTAATTTCCACTCGTCAATTTTTGTTACTGCAGTTAGAACAGGATTGGAAGGACCTGGCCTTACTGTTGCACAGAAACTATGGTATTGCATTGCCACTGTTGGTGGTCACTACATCTGGGCTCGTTTACAGTCTTTCTCGGCATTTCGTCGATGGGGTGATTCTGAGCAGGTGCTAATGTTATCACACTTTATGCGTGCATTTTTTAACTTTTGCCTCATGAAAGGGATGCTTACTTATTTGTGTATTCTTCAGAGACCATTCGCACGACAGTTGTGGATTTTAACACAGCACATGGAGGGTCTCTACAAGGCTTCATCATTTGTCAACCTACTGATATTTCTTTATACAGGAAGGTATTTTGGGAGCATGGTTTTCTTGAGTTTACTATCCCACAACTTGTTGTAGTTGAGGTGTGAAATTGTGATTATAAAGTTATGTGGTTGTATTAAGTGAAGATTGTACATGGACTGAAGAAATACTGGCTCCCTAAATTATGAAGCTGCAGTAATTTTTGGGTATCAGGTTCATTTGATTTTCATTTCCATATTTTGTGTCATTGCAGGTATAGGAACCTTGTTGAAAGAATACTAAAAGCAAGACTTGTCTATGGTAGTCCAAATATGAACCGTGCTGTTAGCTTTGAGTACATGAATCGACAATTAGTGTGGAATGAATTCTCGGTAATTACATTTCTTTTCCAACTTTGTTTGATAAATAATGTTATTTGAAGTTCTTTATATTGAGATTCACATGCTATTGCCTATATACTGACCGAATCCTTTACATGCGAATGCATGCTTTATTTCTGTCTTTTTCACCTACTTGTAAATTTATCTAATTGTTTTTATAATTTTATATTTCCATTTTGTCTTATTTACATCTTAACATTATTGAGAATTCTCTACTATTCTGTGTGAAGTGACTGAGATTCTATGCCATTCATATGCAATCTGCTCTAACTTGTCTGGAACTTGTGCTGTTGGCTGACATGCAGGAGATGTTATTGTTGCTTCTTCCTCTTCTTAATTCATCATCGTTTAAAAACTTTCTCAACCCATTTTCAAAGGATAAGTCTTCAAGTTCCAAAGTAGATGACACTACTTGTCCTGTCTGTCAGGCAACTCCAACCATTCCATTTCTAGCTCTGCCTTGTCAACACAGGTACGGTGTTTCTCCTCATCTCCCTTTCCTTTTGAATGCTACTTTGAGCAAGAGTCTTCTGCTTTGAGGCTTGTCTAGGATGTCTAGGATGACATTGTAAGAACTCTTTTCTTGCACTCTGAGCAGCTAATCCACTGTCCAACTTGTTTTCTGCTGCTTTCAGAAGTACAGTGATTGGTAAATCTGAAGCTTGAAAGCTAGCCCTTTCTCATCATGCTACTCATAGGTTCTATAAATAAATAGGATGATGGACATATATGAATTTTGGTTCCTACTGAAAGGAGCCCTTTTGCTCATACGTATTTGCCCTACTAACTATGAAAATTACAATCTATCTAACTTGGGATTAGGGCAATCATGTAAGTTATATCTTCCCGTTCTACTGCAAAACGGCTTTTGGGTATAGTTCGTTATAGTAATAATCCCCTCACATAAAAGACATTTTTTCTGTTCTTGATGGTTTTGCAGGGATCTTTGCTTAAAGTTTGAGTTATCCCTTTTGATAGGTACTGTTACTATTGCCTGAGAACACGATGTGCTGCATCAACATCGTTCCGGTGTCCAAGATGCAGCGAACCGGTGGTTGCAATGCAGAGGCAGAGTGGTTTGGCAAATCATACAAATCCTATTCAATGACGAATGATAGCATAAGGAACAACATTTAAGAGAATAGCAGTACCACATAAAGAATATAATCAGAAATACTAAATCATTCAAGAATAATTGATTTTCTGTATAAAGCATTTATTCCCCTTGATTTTCTATGGGGAATCATTCTTTGTCATCTTTCAGCTTCTAAGGAATTCTTTTTTCTTAATGCATAAAATTGATCAAGGACTTAGAATTTGTTCTCTCATTTGGTTTTCCTTTGCATCATACTGTAGCCACCAACTTTCCCAGATTTTGAAGTTTTCTTGTTGCTGGAGCCTACAGGGTATTGAGGTTCTGCAATGTTTCAGTTCATGTAAGGTCAGGATAGGCCCATATCTATGGCAACGTCTGTTATAAAGCAGTAAGGATCTGTTGAGTGTGCATATGTTTGTACCTTTTGATGTGCAGAAAGTTGATCTTCATGTCTCCTAATCAGTAATCACCTCGTTTTGAGTTATATCCGTACTTGGCGTGATGCAAGTTTTCACATTCCATATGCTAAATTACAAAACACACGATTGAGTAGCAGGAGAAAATAGAGAAGAAACTCATGTCTTCACCTGAAAATTGGCTTGTTCTTTGCTATTGGTATCGTTACCTCGCCGGTCTTTTCGAAATAGCTCGGTCTAATTCGGTCTGAAATTAACGAGTTGATCACGTTTTAGATCAAAATTCAAGAAAAAGTTAAAATGGTATCGAATAGAGTCAATTTAAATTTATCAAAATTTAAATTAAATTTAATTTGGCTTAATAAGTAAGCGGTGCATAATGTCTACATAGTCAAAAATCTAATTATCATCATTATGTTAGATTCAACAACATCATTAAGTTGACAGGAATAGATTTGAAAGGGAGATGGGATAAGGAACTAAATGTGTAATTGCAGGCACTATAAAGATGGTGTTGTACTGATGTTTTGTTGTTGTTTATCTTCTGTCCTATCTTCCTAAGTTTGGATTCCAGAAAACCATCATTTTCACCCAAAACAGTGGGCCAGCTGATTAATGTTGGAAGCTGTAAGATTTTGTTTAGCCTAAGAGATTGTTAGTACTATGTTTTTCACTGTTTGCATCCCCAAGAAGTCATACCTACTGCCATCACAAAACAAGGAACACAGTGTATTACATGTTTGCATTACGTAATTTATAAATTATTAATTTATTTCACCCATAAAAATATTAGGTTAACAAATATTTTAAAAAACTCATATTCTTTAAAACTATCATTTTTATAACTTTCATAATTTGGTATTTTTTATTTTTTAAAATAACAAAACATGCATAATGTGAATATTATACGTAAAAAAATAAATATTATTAATACGAGAGCTCTCTTCAACTTTTAATTTTGATTCGAACCAATTCAATATAATTCAATTAATAATTTTAGCAAAAATTTAAGAGATGAGAATGTTTTAAAAGTTTAAAAAATACAAAGTATTAAGTAACTGTTTCACCACAATAACCTAAGCTATCGTGTGACACCAACTTGCAAAGGTTCACTCTATCTTGTGTTGAATAATAGGAACTCACAACTACTTGGCCACAAAGGCTCTGATACTATGTTAAGTATCCGTTTTACTATAATAGCTTACGCTGTTATGTGAAACCAATTTAATTAGTTTTATGTATTCACTAACACAAAATTTTTCAATAATTATAAATATTTAGAATTTTTACAAAATTATTTAAATGACAAAAAATGTCATATCTTAATAAAACTATTAAACTATTTTCACTTATTCTTATCGTAAATCCTCTCTTTCAAGTTCTGTTATTTGAACTTATGATCTTCTGGTCATAAAAGAGTAAAAATATTCTCTGTATATTGTACGGACTAATTTTTCGTAAATATATTGTATTTTATTATAATAACATCTATTTTTTTGGCAATGGTTTAAAAATTACTTTAGGTAATTATTACTTAATTATTGTTATTAAATAAAAATTATTTTATAAAAATAGATTTTTAATCATTTAAAATTATATTATCAGCCCTTTCTACTTGGGAACATGTGCAGCAACTCAGAACTAGCAGCCTACATAGCCATAACATCAGCACCACATACAATAAAGGAATATAGTACATGAAATGGTACTGTGGATATGATTTTATTAGCAAGTGTGTTCCAACAAACCCTTTTTTAAAAATTATTATTAGAATACTCAGAATGTGGGGATAGTGCTTAGATTCAGAAATTTTGTTTTTTCATAAGTTGGAATTATTGCACTCAAAAAGTGAGTGAGAGACCCATGAAATGATTAAAATATTAAACAAACTAATGTTGAAAATAAGAAATAAATTATTTTATTAAATATTAATAATTTACTATTTATGATAGAATATAATTATTAATAATTACTAAAAATTGGGAAAAAAATTTCCCCCTGTATTGTATACCTCTCACTCCCACCATCTTTTGGCTAGACCCACTTTATAATAAAGCAAAAGCAGAGAATAAGAAAAAAAAAACTAAGTAAATGAAAGGAAAGGGAAAGAGAAGGAAACATATGCAAAGCTCTCCAACCCCACATCTCCAACAAAGTTTCTTTCTTTCTTTCTCTTCTTGAGAGAGCACAGTCTCAAACTTTCTTGAACCTCATCTGAGAAAGCAAAGCAGGACTCTTAAAGGACTTGTTTGGGTGCATAAACTAGGAAATATGAGTGAGTGAAGAAGGAAAGTGAAAGGAAAAGGAAGAAGAAAAAAAAGTTTGTTTTTTTTGGTTTCTTCTTTGAGTTGTTTGTTTTTGAAGTTATGAACTGAAGTTTGATTGCAGAGAGAGGTTGGTGGTGTTGCTCATCATCAGTAAACTAATGATGGGAGGAAAACCTAGTTGGTGGAGCATGCATCCACCTTCTCAACAACCTTCTGCTTTGTTATCTTCATCTCCATCTTTCTTGCCTCCTCCTCAGTATTTGCTTGGATCTTCTTCACTTCCTTTCAGTTCTTTGCCTGATAATAACCAAGAACTTCCTCATCAGTCATGGAGTCAACTGCTCATGTAACTATCCCTCTTTAACAACTTACACATCAGAATTCTTGTATGACATGGTTAAATCACTTACACCATAGACCTTACTGTGATTGGTTTTTCCAGGGGTGGTTTTCCAGGTTATGAAGACAGACTGGCTCTAAGTCAGTTTCAGTCCAAAAAGTTGGAGAACTGGGAAGACCTGAATCCAAGAGTTACTGTAGTTAGTGATGTAAAACAAGAGGTTTCACAGTATAGAAACTTGTATGGTGTTCATGTAGATGAAGAGTTTCTAGCACCTCATAGCAGACCTGGTTGGTCATCTGCAACTATGCTAGTCTCTTCCCCTAGGTCTTGTGTTACAAGTTTAAGCAACAATATACTTGACTTCGCTTACAACAACAAAGCAGATGGAAAACATCAACATCCAGATCAATCATCTGAGGTAAGAACAGATGATAACCAAAAAAATGAAAAAAAAATGATGCTTTCCTTAAAAAAAAAAAAAAGAATCCATCTTTTCCTGATTTGCATATAAGAATTCTTTTGAATCATGAGTTTTCTTCAACCTATCTAATATCTTCATTTGGGTTTTTATTATCTTCTTCTTTTGGTTTATGTTTTCCATAGTGTGACAGTACAGCCACTGGTGGAGTTTGTAAGAAAGCTAGGGTTCTTCAGCCATCTTCAAGCCAACCACCTTTGAAGGTAAGTGACATCCTTTCTTTCACATCTCTCTTGCTTGCTCCAAGAGAGATGTGACTACTGACTTCCCTGTCTGCGGCTGTGGGGGGTTAATGTCTTTTTTGATTGTTTACTTCTTAGAGCATGTGTGATTCTTCTGCTATGTTCCATCTATCTATATAAATAAATAAATAAATATATATATATATATATATATAATAATCTTATAACAAAACCTAGTGATATCTATTCATTTCTATATGTTACTATACTGAACCAGGTGAGGAAGGAGAAACTTGGTGATAGAATCACAGCCCTTCACCAGCTAGTTTCTCCATTTGGAAAGGTAATAAATACATTGAAACTCACAGATTCACTAAGAAACAAGCAGTTCATTGTTTTCTGCAATACTGCAGGTTTTTGTTTTTTCTTTCTTTCCCTTTATCTTTGGTCCCTGGGCTCTTCCTTCTAACATTTGAAGGAAGAACAAAGTTTTAAAATGATAACTAACTTAATGTGTTTTCCCTTTTTTTTTTTCTCTCCTTCTTCTTCTTCCTTTTGCAGACTGACACAGCTTCTGTCTTATTAGAGGCCATTGGGTATATCAGATTCCTACAGGGTCAAATTGAGGTGATGTTTCTTCCACATTTTGAACTCTGCATGCTACTCAGAATCAATCAGTGATAAGAAGCATGCAGTTAAAGTGCTCCATTATCCATGTTTTTTCTAATCATTCTTTGGTTGTGAAAGTTAAAAAAAATCTTACATATATTCTTTTCTTCTTTTTTTTTTTCCTTTTCCTCTCAGGCTCTTAGTTCCCCTTACATGGGCACTCCATCATCAAAAATGGGAAACCAACAGTCTGTAAGTACATAAACATGCACAGTTACACACACACACATATGTATAAATCCACTTTTCACTTACCAATGCAAGACCAAGATCCTATAATTGTGACTGAAAATATAAATAAAGCAAGAGTAGAGAACTACGTTTGTTAGGTTCTAGTAGAAAGGAGACGTGTATGCCCTTGAGACACATACTTTATTGGATCCATCACCCTCCAATCCATAAAAGCAATCTCAGGAAGAGCTTTGTGTACAGAAAGCATCAATAAACTATCATATTATCCATAAAGAGTAGGCAGAGATAGAACAAGGTTTCCAGCTTTATGAACCTTTATCTGAAAGAAAGTAGATATAAAACATAATTTGGGACTACTTAAAAGGTTATTTTGGAATCAAAAAGAGAGTTTGGGATGATGAAAATATTATTTTTATATAACCCTTCTTTTCTTTTTCTGCTTAGCTCTTGCTGAAAACAGAAAAATACTCCTCTTAATAACAAATTATAAAATTTTTGCAGCATGTCCAAGATAATCCAAAGGACTTGAGGAGTAGGGGTTTGTGCTTGGTTCCTGTGTCTTGTACCCAACATGTTGGAAGTGAAAATGGTGCTGACTACTGGGCTTCAGCCATGGACAGAGAGTTCTGATCAGACAAATGTTAAGCTTGGAAATTTCTGTGAATGATATATAACATCATGAGCAGTCAATCTGCTGCAATCCAAGGCTGACTGCTCATGATGCTATACATTTCACAGAATTGGAATGAGTGTCCATAAACTGAATCCTTGTACCATCTCTATCCCTAAGATAATCATGTTCTTCCATAATGCATCCTTATTTTAAGGGCCTCATGTGTATGCGCGGTTTGATTGGAGTTTATTCATCTCAAAAACAGTTTGTTTAGTTAGAAGGTGACATTCTTTAGTCTTTTATTGTTGGAAGAAGAATGATAAACCCTACTTAATATCTTTCAAATATAAGCATTGGGTTTACATATCGAATTTGCAGCCTTAATTTGTATTGCATCATCTTCTTCTTTTTTTTAAAAATTTCATTATCAAATTAGTGTTAAATTTATAAAAAAATAGAAAATTAGTGATAATCAGAAAATATACATACTTGGACTATTTGGTAATGTTTATAACATTAGGATAAACAAAAAAAATAGAAATTTTAAGAGTAAAAAAGTAATCTACAAAATTAAAAACTAATTAATTAATTTTTAAGAAATAAGAACAACTTAGTCATTGGGATTCATCTTAATTAATAAAAATAAGCAAATAATTAACTTTTTTATGCGATGTGATTTTTAATTTAATTAAATTTATTATAAATTCTTATTTAAATTATTCAGTAATTAAGCAATAAATGATATGAACATAAACTTATAAATGAAAAATAATCTTCTCTATTGGTAGGTTGAATATATAATATACAATATTCTATAAAGAAGCAAAGGAAATTTATTGAAGAAGATTAGAACGTTAAGTCCTATAACAATACATAACCTCAATCATTAAAATCACCATTTATATAGAGTCTCAAAGACTAAAGAAGCTAACATAAACTTAGAGAGAACTAATTAGACTCTATTAGGGTTGACAAAATTAGGTCATGCTTTAAATAGATCCGACTTCAACTTAAAACTAGTTTAGGCTCGAGTTGTTGATGCTTGAGTACGAGTTAATAGAACTTCGCGTTAAACCAAAAGGTTTTAGAGTTTTTTAAAATTTGAAGCTAAATTTAATCTAGATTAAATTTAATTTTTTAACTTTAAAATTTGATCTAAAGTTTAATTTTAAATTTAAGTTAAAACTTGAGCAACTCCAACTTTAACCATTACCTTCATTTGCGAGCTAGTTAGGTTTGGACCAAAATATCAACTCTAACACTATAATGTCATGATAAATAGAATAAGAATATAGCATTGGCGACAATGAGAAATGACCTAAATAGTGTAAACTCATCACTTAAGACTCTAGGTCTTGAGTTTTAGCAACGCAAAAAGATGAGAAATGGAAAATCTTCTCTGTTGATGATCTTTTAGTCTCTTGGGTAAAGCTCCTTAATCAGATCAATTACAAATGTCTCGCTTCTAAGGATAGTGTGAGAGTTGAAGCTATTAGAAAACCTTAAAGCTGTTGGGAACCTGATGCTAAACAAGATCAGTGATCAATTAGCAATTAACCAATTAAGTATGCGACAACTTTTTGTGCGTAGAAGTGTTCAGGTTATGTAGGAATACGAGAAATCTTGAGATTCTAGATTTACCTCTTTTAAGATTCTTAGAGTGAGGTCTTTAAGTGTTTAGGATTACTCCGATTAAGTTGAGATATTTAATGTAATAATAAAAAAAAGAATATAGCATTGGTACGAAAATGTTTTCTAAGAATAATTCGCACTCCCTAACCTTATGGCTAAAGGGAACTTCTGTTTTTTGTTTTTTTCCAGGAACACTCATGATAGCAATACATATTTGTTCCTTGGCCATGTCCTCTGCTGTCAGTAAGAAGACAAGAAAGAAGAGAACAACTATGGAATAAAAAAGGTTTAAAACCAAAGTCATGGCAGGCACTCATTGTGTATTTGGTCCACAGCTTCACAGGCTCCTTCCTTTTGTCCATATATATCACTCGTAATCATGACGTTATATATTGCATCACACTTACTGATAATTAGCTGAACCTAAGAGATGAGGGTACTGCAATTTGTAATCCGAAAGGTACATAAGATTCAGTGAAGAAACAGACAGAAGCCACAACGTTAATGCCTGTACAAATATAGCACAGTTGTAAAGTGTATGTTAACTCGTACCAGGAGGCTAGATAGTGATGATTTAGGAATAAAATAGAATATATTATTTAGTTTAGTTTATTTTTAAATAATGATATAATGCTTATGTTTAGTTTAAAAATATAAATTTAGAATGATAAAGAAATAATTAACAAAAGACTAAAATATTCATTAATCCCAACTAACCATATATTATTATTATTATTATTATTATTATTATTCTTGATATTATTATTATTAATTTTCTTCTTCTTCTTCTTATTATTATAACTAATAAGTAATTTTGTGGATGCCTTAAGGATATTTTTATCCAACAAGTCCTCATTTTTACTCCTAACCTACTTAAAATAGATAAAGATAGGAAGAAGGTAAGTTTATTTATTTCCCAAACTCAAGGAATAAGTAAACCATTGGATTATATATTCTGTATGTTTTCTTCACCCAAATAAGGGAATAACCTATTACTAAGCATAGATCAAGAATGAAATGATGATTTCAGTCAACCAAATACCCCATAAGTGTATCTATGGAGTTCTTCGTACGTGGGATTTTCCTATTTTATGATCTTGTAGAATGATTTTATAGGAATTGTGAATGCCAATTGAGGGAAAGTTATCGTGCATGTGAGATATATTTTTAATTATGATGTAACAAAATTTCATTTTAAAAATAGGTTCTAATAACTTTTAAACTTTTTTGAAAATAAAATATAGATTTTTTTATATGTAATGTGTTATAATAAAGTCTTAATTTCTTATATGTAATTCTATAAATAACTTGTTAAAAATTACGTAACTATATATTTTAATCTTATTTTAATATAAAATATGTATATATTTATTTGTGAATGTAAATCACATCAATTAATTAAATTACATACCCCACTTTGCGAGGGTTGGAGGAGGGTTATCAATGTACGTAGTTTTATTGTAATTTTTACAAAGATGTTATTTTTGTGATTTGAACCCCTTATGATAAAAAAGGAACAACTTTTACCAGTTGCTCCAAGGCTCTCACTCTAGGAAATTGCTAGGTAGTGTGATGTTCTTATTTTCAGAGTAATACTGATGTTTCATTTTTCTCATCTTTGTCTAATCATTTTGACAATGATTTATTTCATATTAGAAAAGCTATTGAATTCTCTTTAAAATATTTTTTTTTGAGAAAACAAAGAGAAAGTTAAGAGTCATTTATGAGTATCTATAAGTTTGACTAAGCTTCTATATTAAGTTGTGTTCAAGCTTTCAATTATCGAATAACATTGATCTCTTGAAACAATTGAGAAGTGTGAAAGGAGAATCTTAGACAAGCTCTTCATTTTTTTCCACTTTATTTGTTGATTTAATTGTACAAAAGTTGTGGAATAATTCAGACAACTCTTGGTCAGAAGGCACACGATGATAAAAGCAAACACATGCAAGAGGGGGGTGAATTGTGTGTATTTTTTTTTCTGCAATTTCTTTCGATTCGTATAATAAATAGATCCTAGTTAATAACTAAAAACAATATGAGCTTGTCAGATAATAAAGCCTTTTAAACGACAGGAGTCTGTTAGGCGATAGGAGTCTTTTGTGGGATAGGATGTTGTTTAAACGAAAGGAACCTACTAAATGATAGCTCATGTTAAAACTATTTAAAAATAGAAAGCCTATGTTAAAACTGAAGAGAACCTCTTGCAAGTTGAAAATATAAGGAGCCTTTTGCTAAAAAGAACACGTACACAATATAATGTAGAAGTTTAAAAGTTAAAGAGAGAGAGAAGAAGGACGTAGTCCATTTATATTGGTTTGACTTACAACTCAAGCCTACGTCCGGTCTCCAAGTATCCAACTTGAGTATTTCACTATACAAATCTGAGTATTAAATTTGACGAGCCTCTCCAAATTTATAAGTACATATTTTCCAATGTTCTCTAACTTTTCATTCACACTTGAAGTGTATAACAAGCTTCTAAAATTAAACTCACAAAAATAAAATATAAAATCAAAAGTAAGTTCCCAAATAACAATTTCTCTTTTGAGAGAGTGATTTCATTTTCTAAGATACAATAATAATGATATGACTCTCAATAAGATATATGTTGCTCAAATGTTTTTAAAAGTTTGTGTATGCTCGTTGCTTCACAAGTATTGTTGTTCTTTTTTAAATAGTCAATTTCTTCAACTAGTCATTGCTTCATCTTAATTCTAAGTTAACTTTGGATTTTCAATATAATCTCTGTTGGAACAAAAATTTTCGGAGCTAATTATTCGAAAAGGTAAGATCCTCCTCGATGTTAATAAGGAAAGTTTACTAAGAAGGTTTTTGCAAGACAGGAACCAATTTTTCTATGATTTTATTTCCTAAAAAAATATCGTTATCTATATAAGGAAATAAATCCAATTTGAATTTTGAAATATTATATAGTTATTATCAAAATTGTTAAATATAAACCTTGAGCTAGCAATCTCCCTCTTTTTTATTATGACAAGCAATAATAGATATGTTTGTTCAAAATTCAAAGAGATAATAGATGATAAGTAATAGTTCTCCCATTATGCTCATTTCAAACTTCTCCTGCATTAATATTGAGAATTCTTCACATAAGGATAGTTTAGTGGCACCAAATATTATGTCATCAACATATATTTGCACTATAAGTAAATCATTCTCCTTTCTCTTAATAAATAAGATGTTATCGACCTTTCCTCTGTCAAAGTTATTTTTAAGCAAAAAATTACTTAACCTCTCATACCATGCTCGAGAAGCCTGCTTTAAACTATACAAAACTTTGATTAACTTCATCACGTAATCTAGATGGTTTTCATCTTCAAAACTTGGGGGTTGCTTAACAAATATTTCTTCGTTAATGTAACCATATAGGAATGCACTTTTAGCATCTACTTGGATCAGCTTGAAGTTTTTATAGCATGCAAAGGCAAGGTAAATTCTAATCTATTCAAATCTAGCAATAGGTGCATAAGTTTCATCAAAATCAATACCTTCTTGTTGATTGTAACCTTGAGCTACAAGTCTAGCTTTGTTTCATACCACCTTACCATTTTCGTCAAGTTTGTTTCAAAATACCCACCGAGTCCTAATGATTGACTTGTTTTAAGGACGAGGTACCATATTTCATACTTTGTTTTTGTCAAATTGATTCAGTTCGTCTTTCATGGTTGAAACCTAGTTTTGGTTAGTAAGGGCCTCTTCAACGATCTTTGTTTCTATTTGTAAGATAGAGCAACAAACTTGTTCTTGAACGATGATCCTATTCTTAGACTTTCAGAGGGATCTCCCAGAATATATTGATATGTATCAAGACCTCTCAAATCTCTCGGTGTTTTTTGTTGTATAAGCTCCTGCTGAGATGAAGAAGCTTGCTCTATTCTAATTTCAGAGGGGCCTTCTTAATTTTATAATTTTGAAGGCATTATAGGTGTAGTTTGATTCTCTGATATATTTTTAGGTCCCAATGAATGCTCTTCATCATTTGGGTCAATTACTATTGTTGAAGGTAGTGCTTCATCAAATACCACATGTATCGATTATTTTATCTTCTTAGTTCTTTTATTATATACTTTGAATCCTTTACTAGCGGTACTGTAGCCCAAAAAGATAGCTTCTTCTGATCTCACATCAAACTTTTCAAGGTTGTCTTTTTCATTGTTTATAACGAAACACTTGTAGCCAAATACTCGAAAGTAGGTAACATTTAGTTTTCTTCCTTTCCACAACTTATAAGGGGTCTTTTTCAAAATAGGTATTATGAGGTACTTGTTGAGTATATAACAAGTGGTTGACACGACTTCTGCCTATTAACCATTAAGTAGGCTACTTTCGTATAACATTGTTCTAGCCATATCTACGAGAGTCTTGTTCTTTATCTCAATAACTCCATTTTGCTGAAGAGTCCTTGGGCATCAGAAGTTGTGAGTTATACCAGTTTCGTTGCAGAAGACCTCAAATTTTATGTTATCAAAATCTTCTCCATGATCACTTCGAATTGATGTAATGCAGTACCCTTTTTTAGTTTGAACTTTCCTGCAAAACTTCTCAAAGACTTCATCATCTTTATTTGATAGAAAATAAACTCATGTAAATCTGGAAAAATCATCTACTATAACAAAATTGTAATGTTTACACCAAAACTTTAAGTCCTCGTAAGATTAAATAAATCCATGTGCACGAGTTCAAGTGGCTGGTTAGTAGTCACAATATTTTTAGGAGGGAAGTTGCTTCTGATTTGTTTTCCTTTTAGACAAGCTCCACAAACCTGATTGCTCTCAAATTTCAAATTTGTTAGTCCTCTTACTAACTCATGTTTGGACAATTTGATAAAATGGTCATGCTAGCATGTCTAAATCTTCCGTGTCAGATAAGTGAATCATTTTCTATTGAGACAAAGCATTTGTCACTTTGAGAAGATATATCTTCCAATTGAGCATAATATATGTTCTGATTTCTACGACCAACTAATAAAATATTATTATTAAGATTGCCAATTATTTTATAAGTGATGCATAGAAAATAACTCTGTAACCTTTATCACATAATTGACTTACACTAAGCAAGTTATGTTTCAGTCTATCAACAAAAAGAACGTTATCAATAGAAGCAGAGTTAGAATCGCCGATTTTACCAATTCCGTTGACCTTTGCCTTGTTTTTATTGGAAAAGATAATGTTACCTCCATCTTTTCTTTCAATATAGTTGAAATGTGATATTTCACCTATTGTGTGTCTCGAACAATCACTATATACTATCTATTGATTTTCCTTTGTCTTCATTTTAAAGCATATCTACAGAGTGTATTATCTCATTTTTGGTACCCAAATCTTTCTAGATCCTTTCACATTAATAGTTTTACCTTTCGGTCTCTAAACATACATTTGAGATTTTTTTTAATTTTTTGAAAATAACAAGAGTGATTAATAAGACCATGTCTACTACAATAATCACATAAAACAGATGAATTACAGCTATTATGATTTTTGCTACTTACTAGGTTTCTGCTGTTTTGGTTATAACTACTGTTGGATTTAACAAAGAAGTTTTTGTATGACCTGATATTGTTGTTTTCATTATATCATATTTCGGCCTTATTAAAAATACATTTACAACAAGTAATGCTTCAAGATTGTTTCTTCCATTAACAAAATTAGCAAGATCTTTTTCAAGAGAAACAATTTTCTTAGCACATTTTTCTTTTTCAAGTTTTGAAGGAGTAACTTTCTCTTCTAATTGTTTTATCTTAGCAGAGTCATTTTCAAATAATAAGTTTTCTAACTGAATTATTTTTTGTTCCAAGCATTCTTTTTTAGAAATTTTTTGTTTATTATCATTTTCAAGAGAAGTGACTTTAGACAACAAAACTTTGTTTTTCGATTCTAATAATTTAATCTTATTCGTTAAAGATTCATCATTATTTTTTAACTTCTTAACCTTTTTGAAATACTGCACTGTTAATTTTTTGTACTGATCATTTAAGTCATGATATGCATCTCTGAATTCATTAATTTCAATATCAGAGTTAAAATAGTATACCTTATCATCTCCTGATTCAGCCATAAAGCAAACATTGCTGACTTCCTCAGGCTCTTCTTCTTCAAAGTTATCAAAATCCTGATCTGACCAAGTTGCAGTCATAGCATGCTTTTTGGGTTTTCTATTTTCTGTCTTGTCCTTTTGAAAAAGAGGACATTCTGGTCTTATATGTCTAGACTTCTTGCAGTGATAACATACGATTTGATTATTTTTTTTTGTATTGCTATTGCCATTGCTACCTTTTGATAGGAACCTGTTGTTTCTAGTTTTCTTTTTTCCTTCTCTTTTCTTCATGAGATTCTTTTTGTAGAAGCAGGCATATTTTATAACCACGAACTTAAATTTATCATCTTCATCTATTTATAATTCAGTATCACTTTCATCATCATTTGATGGATTTGATTCGTCAACTGCTTTTAGTGTCATTCCTCTTCTGTATAAGGATCCTTCATCTTGACTAAGCTCAACTTCATGAATCATTAAGTTTCCTCTTAACTAGTAAAGTGAGATTGTATCGAGATCTTTTGCGGTTTCCAGAGCTATCACTTTTGGTCTCCATTCCTTTGGTAATGATCTTAGAATTTTTGTTACCAGCTTGTCATTTAGATATATCTTGCCCAAGTTTTTCAAGGTAGTGATGATGTTGTTGAAACATCTGAAGAATTCGTTTATTGTTTTTTCCTATTTCATGCAAATATTTTCATATTGATGCACTAAAAGACTTATTCTATGTTTTTTTTATCCCATTCGTTCCTTCAAAAGTAACTTGAAGCTTATCCCACATTTCTTTTGCTTTAGAATAGTAGGATATCTTTTGGTACTCTTTTGGAGATAGTGCACAGATCAGACGATGTCCTGCTTTGGCATTCAGCTGTACATTTTTTCTATTGACATCAGTCCACACTTCTAAGTTGTCAGTAGTAGGGGATATAATTCCAACTTTGATAGCTTGCCAGATTTTGATATCTACCGATTGAAGATAGATAGTCATTCTCTCTTTCAAATAGGAGTAGTTATTTCCATTGAAGCAAGGAGGCTTTGAGAGGATTGTTCTTTAAGGCTTATTAAGTTATTTATGGATTGTTCTCAAATAACAATTTCTCTCTTGATAGAGTGATTTCACTTTCTAAGACACAACAAGAATGATATGACTCTTAAGAAAATAGATGTTGCTCAAATGTTTTAAAAGTCTTTATATACTCGTCACTTTCATAAGTATTGTTGCTCTTCTTTAAATAGTCAATTTCTTCAAGTAGTCGTTGTTTCATCTTAATTCTGAGTTGACTTTAGATTTTCAATATCATCTCTGTTGTAACAAAAATTTTCGAAACTAATTCTTCAAAAAGTTAAGATATTCCCGGATGTTAATAAGAAAAATTTACTAAGAAGATTCCTGCAAGAAAGGAAGTATTTCTCTTATGATTTTATTTCCTTAAAAAATATTGTTATCTATATAAGGAAATAAATCTAATTTGAATTTTGAAATATTATATAGTTATCATCAAAATCGTTAAATATAAACCTTGAGTTAATACACGAGGATAACAAAATAAAGGTACGTGACGTTATTATACTACATGAATCAAAAAAGGCTATTCTTGCTATAACTCCTAGGCTCGTAGAATATTTCACTGTTAAGTCTCAAGGAAGCTGCATAATGAGTTTCCAACCTATTTACCAGTTAAGTAATTTATAAAACAAATTTTCATAAGAGGGCCAAGATAATCAAAGATTAACTGTAGTTTAGATTTCAAATATGCTAGTCGAGCTAGAACTCATTCTTCTCTTTTTGAGCGACAATTTTCAAAGCCTGTCTTTTAGAAATCTAAACTAATAAGTCTTTTTCCATTTAACTTATAACTTAAATATGATCTATAGTCCAAGACTTTTCGATACACGAGATCCTCGTGAAGAAGCAAGTGTATAATGTACTTATCTTTTTGTAAGATCGGTCCTTACATTATTCAATAATTCTTGAGTGAACCACCCAACATTCTTGATATGTGTGGGAAAAAAACACATTGGAGTTTCAACTCTTTTAGGTACAGGATTATTTGTTTATAAATTTTTATTATCTCATTTTTACAAATAGATCCATTCATATCGAACTAATTCTCTCCTAACCCATAACTAATGTAAATTTATTTGAGTGACTTCATAAATTACTATTTGTCTGACTCAAATTCATAAATTTTTGTTTATCGAAATTTAATAACCTTAAACTAGTATATAATCATGACATTATATTCACAACCTAAAATTTATTTCCTATATGAAATTACTTGTGAATTTTTATCAAGAGTAATATATATCGTCCTAGATGGTATTAGTACAAGTGGTGCTTTTACCTCCGCTTGCAGGTTGAAGATATTTTCCTACTTTTATGTCTCTAAGATTTACATGTGATCATCATTTGTGTGTCAAAACTTAAAAAAGAAAAAGTTGTATTACTTTTCGATTCCTGTTTGAGGATTCTAAAACTCTATATTGGGTGTTACCCTTGCACACAAATGAGAAAGCTGCTCATTTATGGACTCTTCTCTTGAAAGTTTTTATGAAGTGAATCTATCAACTTTGACGAGAACAACAAACTATGCAGTAGGACATAAGTAATGATGTTCCTTCTAAGTCATGATTATAAAAAAAATAAATGTTCAAAAAGCATGACTTGTGGTCCTTTACTTGGTGAGAACCAATCAATAGCGACCTAATGATTGCTACCTGTAGCATTACCAACTCCTTTTCTCTTTTCATTGCAGCTAGTGGATGCAAGTCATTTCCTCTTCTCTCACTAGATAATGTTTTATAGTTCCAGATGGATTCCTGAATCCAAATGTATGGTTATGGCAGCTTGCAGCATGTTCATTGATTCATTGAGAATGCTGAAGGGCTTAACTCAAATGGGGTTTGAGTAAATCTTGCTGCTAAGTGTAAAAGATCACAAACTTTCATTACACTTGGTAGATCACAAGGTCCTTCCATTAAAAGATGGAACTTTCCTTCCCTAATCTTGTAAGTTCTTGTCTGATTGATGATCTCAAACTAAATGGTATTGATATGTAAAAATTGGGAAATTGTTTATGCTGTTGAAAGATTTGTATGGGTTCGGTAATGGACATAGTGTCTTATTTATAATGTAGACATGTTTCAATAATTTCCTGAAACCTTACAGAATAAGAATCTTACTACACTAAGTGAACTCAAACAGAACAATGGAAAGAACCTGAAAGAGTGGATATTGTGGTATAAAAAGAAAGTACCAACAGCCTGGAAACATAGAATAAAACCCCTTTTGTGCATTATACAACAGCATTTTCAATGTCCACTTATGCCTGTTTCTGTTCTTTTAGATCTGTAAAAACAAAGTCTCAGATCAAAATTTGCTGTGATTGTGAGCTCTCATCCATTGCTTAGCAAGAGCAACAAGTTCTCCTCCATTTTTTCTTCTAACCTCAACTGCTACTAATGTTAATCTTCCTTCCTCTCCTGTAACCTTTGCCTCTATCTCCACTTCTTCCTGACACACATGAAAAGAACTTTACCAGACACTTGGCTTAAAAGTACACAAGCGTTTGTGTTCTTGAGAGGTATTATAGATAGATGCACAGAAAATGCAGTATCTGAAAATGCATATACGTGGAAAATTATGAGCCAAAGCTCTAACAAAATACATTTTCTCTAAAAATTGAAAGAAAATGATTAATAACCTTTTATTTAAGCTTACAGAGAAAGTCACAAGCCTTTAAATACTTCCAAATACTCTAAAAATATAAATATAACAAATTAAAGGCCTAATAAAACCTGAAAACAGAACCCTAGAACGATTAAATATCTACGATAGCCCTAAACAGTAAAAAACTGATAGAATTTTAATTCGAGAATCAGCTTACGATGATGGAGTTTGTTATAAGCCCATTAGAATAGACTCAAATCAGTATTTTTTAACATATTATAATCTCCAAAACTCAACACTAGTAAAAAGTTATGGATCGGTAAACTTGACCTATTTTTCAAGAACAAAAGTTCATGTTCGTTTAGATCTTTGTTGATTCAGACAATCTATAAACTCAAGGCTCATCATGTCCGCATCAAGAATCCATCTTTTTTTTTTTTTTCATTTAAATCCTGGTTAAAAGCTCAAATAACTGGAGTTCTTATGAATTACATGTTCTAAGTTCAAATGCTTCTGCCAGATTCTATCTTTCAAAAGAAGCCTCTTTCAAGAACTGCCAATTACTTTTCTTGGGTCAAAATTCTGAAACAGCATATCATTGGCTACCATGGAGTTCTATCTTATGACAGGATTCTCAAACAGATTCCCAGCTTTCCATGACAACTTTTAGGAATCCCGTTTCGGTCCAACTCAGCCCCGGTATGGATTGAACCAAACCAAAGTAATATTTTTTCAGAGAGTTGAGTCGGAAGTTTGATCAACTCAAAATTAGCCTGTTGATTACAGATGAAGTCAAGGAGCATCCGAATTTGCCAACCCTAAAACCTACTTCTACCAAACCACATAAATCTAGTGTTTGTTTGCTCGGTGTGATTTTCTATTCCAATTCTTCTTATTAGATTCGTTTTTCTAACATGGAAGCCGCTCTTATGAGCTCAAGATCATTGGCATAAATGGATAATACACGTTTCCCTTCAAGCATTGAGAATATGCAGCGACCCAAATTCCAAATTTACGGTAATGGTTCCGACCACAACCGCAAAATTCCGATTGCAGACCACAAATTGAAAAGTCAGGGAACTAAAAAAGCCGATTGCTTTCAGAAAACTATTATGACAAGAGAGCAAACCTGAACCTTAGCCGTTGACAAAAATGAAATGTTGAAGTCAACGGACACTGAAGGCTTGCCGGTGGAAAACACGGCGGCGGCCCCTACGTCGTCTATCAAAGTTGCCATTGCTCCGGCGTGCCAATTCCCTTCTGCATCCTGCACACACAAAAGAAGAAGAAGGTACCCACACACGCGTACACATTATACATCCATAACATGAACATGAAAAAAGTAACATATAAAGATGATGATTGACTAACTGACTGATATACGATCCGGAACAATGAAACTGCAGCGAAGAAACCCTTTTTGGGAATCCACCACTTTCAGACCTTGAATGCATAAGGCATCTAGAGGATGATCATCAGCCATTGTAGCAAAGCTTTCAAGCAAATGCTTTGGTCTGGAGTCTGCCATTTTTGTGTGCGTGCGTGTGATTGTTCTACCAATGACAGAGATTACATAAGGCTGATGATTAATTGTGATTTGTATCCTTAAGATCTTACTAACATATCCATCATCTTATTAATTTATAGGTCTTTGAGATCTTTTGATGACGTGAGAGATCTTATGTACAAGCTGGCTCCAATTGTTAGGGGAACTCAATCAGTAGAGTTTGTAAAAGCTTTTCACCTTAGTAATTTACAATATACCATATAATCATGAATTGGACTTGTTTTATTAGACACGGTTTTCGTGAAGATAATTTTGTAGCAAATTATTTAACTAAATTATGTCACTGACATTTCTTCAACTTTTTAAGTTTGGGATGAT
Source organism: Erythroxylum areolatum (assembly GCA_024520975.1). Classification (NCBI taxonomy): domain Eukaryota; kingdom Viridiplantae; phylum Streptophyta; class Magnoliopsida; order Malpighiales; family Erythroxylaceae; genus Erythroxylum; species Erythroxylum areolatum. The sequence continues at coordinate 3,692,438 of JANIJH010000005.1, read as the reverse complement.
ATATCTGAAATCCTCTTCTTGATTATTTGGGGTGATGCTTGTATTATTTCTTTTATAAGATAGTTTTGATTTTTTCTTATTCGTAATAAAAAAGACACATTAAGTCTAATGATTTAGAATTTGATATATAATAAAAATTAAAAAATTAAAAAATGATTAAATAAAGAGATCAACGAAGTTAAAGTTTAATTGAAAAAAGATATTTTTAAATAAAATTAACTAATTTATTTTAGTTTATAAAAATTAATCACTTTATTAAAATTAAAAATTAATAAACTGTTTAATTTTTATTAATAAGAGTTATTAAGATAAATTGAAGAAGAAAATTAAAAACCGAATCAACAAATTATGATTTAAAATTTTAAAATTGAACCA
>JANIJH010000005.1:3671604-3691963 GCA_024520975.1 Erythroxylum areolatum | reverse complement strand
AGTTATTAAGATAAATTGAAGAAGAAAATTAAAAACCGAATCAACAAATTATGATTTAAAATTTTAAAATTGAACCAATCCAACTTTTCAAATGAGTTAAAAGGAGAAAAAAACTTGGCGCTTTTATAGAATATGGAGATTATGTTTATAAGCTTTTATGTTCTTTAATTTGTTCAGCTTTCCATTAAACAAAAAGGAAAAAACTCTTTTTTTTTAATAATTAAATTTATCTTTAACTTAAAAAGATTTAATATCCTAATTCATATAAATTACAAGTAATCATATAAGAATTTGGAAACATACACTTAATGTGAATATTAAACTGCTTTCATTTCAAAATAATGACTTTTTAAGATGTAAAATTAAGAATAAGATTAAAACTGACTGAGTTTGAGATTAATAATTTTTTCTTAATAACAGTTCAACTTATTCCAAAATTAATATACTAAAAACAAATATTTTTAGTATTTTAAAATTAAAAATAACATCATTTTACTTAAAAAAAAATTAGTTGTTACTCAAGTTCGAGCCCCACCAGAAACTTGAAATTTTGAAAAATAAAGATATCAGAGCCTGACCTGAATTTTCCAACCCTAGAAATTATACATGAAGTACTTGGAGGTGGAAATCACCATATCTAAGAGGAAAAAATAGGGGGGGATTGGCAAGTTTTATTCTGGAAAGATGGTGTTTGCCTCATTTGTTTTTCACAATGATGATACCAATTTACACACATCTTGTACACTAACTATAAAAATTGACCTATTAATATATATTAAAAAAAATACAAAATTTATTATTTGGAAATAGCCTCTAAAACCCCTTCCAATTGCACAGGAAATGATGTTGACTCAATTCTGCTATGCCTACCAAAGAACTTCATTGTTCAGAGGCAAGTGTTTTCTTCAACTCCTTTTTGTTTACCTGGAATTCACAGCAAGTGATCAAACAGGCATTTCAGTACTTTAAAACTTAATCAGGAGAAGATCAAACTGTTCCTTCAGGAAGAAAAGAGAGACACAAGCAGCAGCAGTAGATAACCTTTCCCATAGCGTTCCGAGGCAGCGAATCCCAGATGAATAATCTTGAAGGTAGCTGGTAAAAAAGACAATAAAAATGTATTGATTAGTCATAAAGAATGGTCAAAGTATATAATGGAGATTCCAATCCATGAATAATAATGTTGAAGTCCAGATTTACTGAATGAAAAATGACATAAGGCAAAATACCTTGTATGGTGCTAGTCTATCTTTAACCCACTTGTTTAGTTCTTCCAAACTTATTGGATCCTTCAGTTCGTCTTTGTCATTTCTCTTTGCTTCTTCAACTGGCACAATAATCGCAGAAACTGCATCTCCATAATCTTTGTCTGGCAAACCCAGAACACAACATTCTGCAACAGCTGGGTGCTGTAAGCAGGCCACGGAAATTTATGGTTGCAAGTTAAATACAGTCCATATTCAATTTCTATTGAAGTGTGCTCTTGAAGAAAAAGAAAAATGAACAAAAGGTATTTTCAGGCCTAGAATTTCTTGATGATAATCTGGATAAAAATTAAGGATTCTGTTATTCTTTCAGAGGAGTTCTAGTAAAGATTAAAAACAATCAGGACATGTTTAATATATTAGCAATGAGCAAGAACTACTGTAACGATCCACATTTTTCTAATCGTAACCAATAATAAGCTCGTCCCCATAGAGTCCCTTCACCACAAAAAAAAAAAAAAAGAAGCAGCAGATTTATTGATTTAGATAGGTTTTTCAAATGTAAAATTGCAGTGAGGGGATAAATAATTTACCTCCAAAATAACTGATTCAATTTCTAATGCTGACAACTTATAGCCACCAACCTTCATGATATCAGCACTTGTACCTGATTTGGTAATAGCATCAAGTTTTTAGCCGAACCAGAAACAAATGCAGAAGTTTCAAATTCAACATCTTGTGAGTTGTCCTCCAAATACATTAAAAACCTCTTTAACTATCATAATATTATCAAGATTTTAACTTGGAAGGATTAAATTTTGTTGCACACATACTTGAAAGTTCAAACAATTCTTAGTTAATGCAATGTACATAACCGCTAACAAGCTGTGAGACCAAGTTCAAAGAAAACTATAGTTTACACAAAAGATCCACAAACTAAAAGCATATAGAATAAGTAGGAGAACAAAAGAACGAAAATGCTTTTATTGTGTGTATCTGGTCGAAAAAGAAACAATATTTAGTGAGTTAATGAGCTTGCCACGGATATATAATTCGGATATGCTTACGTCCTAAGATGATGTAGTATCCATCTTCATCAATTTTGCCAGCATCCCCAGTCTTGAAGAAGCCATCATCAGTAAATGATTCCTCTGTAACCTGTGGAGTACTGGACAATTAGTACATTCTACTCATTTGCAGAAATGAATGGTACCTTGATGCATCTTCAGTAATGCTTGTAGGAGCTATACTACTTAGCTATCACACACGAAAACCGTGTGAAAATAATCAATTCAAAAGACAAGCAAGCTAATTGATAGTTATGAATACCTCAGGACGCTTCCAGTATTCTTTGAACAAAGAAGGGCTTTTAACACACAGTTCACCAACACCAACAGCATCACCTTCATTCTCATCTTCTACAATCTTCACCTAATGAGGAATAAAACATAAAGATAAGAGAAAGTTGCAGTAAAACAGACTATAAAGAAGAAAGGAGTTTGATTTGCATGAGTACCTCCACTCCAGGAAATGGTTTGCCAACAGTGCCTGCCTTTCTTATGCCTCTTAAGGGATTCGATATTGCCATGACAAACTACATATGTCAAATTTCTTTCCAAATTAGATTCTTTGTAACAAACAATTTTAGAGTGCATGAACTGAATCTTACCTCAGTCATTCCATATCTTTCCAAAAGACGGTGTCCTGTGATGGTTTCCCATTGTTGCATGACAGGTAGAGGAAGTGCAGAGGAGCCAGACATCTGACAAACAATAACCAAAAATAAATCAAGAATAGCTATTAAATCATCAAGAAGGAAAATTTCACTATTGAGGAGAATTTCGAGATGCAAAATTCCCACAGTAAAAATGTTTCATGCAATACAGAATAATTTATCAATAAACAAAACATCGACTCAGAACCAACATATCAATAAACAAAACATGAATTTGGATTTGAAGTCAAAGACAAAATCGGAAATTTTTTTTTGAGGCTGCTTACCATTAGTCGCAACTGTCTAGCAGCAGCAGCAGAAGCTGCTTGTAGCTTTGAGTCCATTGCTTCATATCCTTGTATCAATCTTGAGTACATGGTAGGAACCTAAATATGAAAAAGTTATATATTGAAGTCTTCAGACTACACACGTGCAATCTCTAATGTTCAAACAAATTATTCCAGATTTCTAAAAGTAAAGAGTAGTCTTACTCCTGTAAAAACTGTTATAGCATCATCAGCTTCATTCTGGTTTAGTGGATATGATTCTCGCCATCTTTGCCAGATTCCCCTCACACTAAATTTTGGCATAAACTCAACCTTCAATAGGATGACCATATATGTTATAAGCAACACCAATGTTCACTCAATTGGAAAATATTTTGTATCTGTATATTTGTATGTGTCAGCACTGAAGTCAAAGCAATTAGATTACCGTGGAGCCAGCGTAGATGGGAGCAAATAGACCATTGAATAGCCCATGTACGTGTATGTTATGAGTTAAGAATACAAAACTTTTACCCACTCACAGTAAAATTATATTCAACTTAGAGTTAGCTGGAAAGCAAAAAAGCGGTAATATAGGAGATTAAAACTTGATGGATATGATGCAGAGGTAAACAGTTTAGAAATTGATCCGCGGATGTATACCCCCAGGATTCTGCTAAGGTCCGAACCTGCAAGTCAGAAATTTTCACCAAAGTTAATTAGAAATGTTAAGATACAAAATTTGAAAGATAAATATGTCACTAAAATCAGGAAAATATTTTTTTGTGCTATCTTCACCGTGTGGCACATGTTTCAAACATAATGATTTTAGAAGCATGCAGAAGATGACATGAAAACAATGCTGTAAAGGAAGTATCTGGTATAAAAAAGCTATAGTTTATAGTTAAATATGACCACATAAAAATTTCATTTACAAAGTATGACAAGCATATTCCACAAACACACCCATAGAAGAGAATCAGTTGGATGTCAACTCCAAGTAGTAGGATAGTAACTGAGAATGGAGTTTAGGAAATGTATGTTGCTTAATTACTTACCTGTGCATTGATGCTTTTATGTGTGTGAACCACACCCTTTGGTTTACCTGTTGTACCACTAGTATAAACAATTAGCGCGGGGTCCTCACCTGTGTCATTGAGAATAAAACAGAGGATGAGAGAAAAATGAAGTCTAGAAAGGTCATCAATTTCCAGTCAAATTATTAATTTATCTGTTTAGTGTACTGTAGGGTGCGAATTCCTCAACAAACCTCGATCTTCAAATATTTTCCCAACTTGTGAATCATCAAAAGAATTTGTTTGTGTCGATGAACTGTTAAGAGAGGGGATCAGTGAAAACTGAGCCATACATTTAGCAGCAATTGTTTTCATCGTCTCATGATGATCTTCAGTACTGAGAACCATTGATATTTCCTGCAATCAATCGAGAAAGTAACAAGAGGAATGCCAACCTCAGAGACCAACGTACTTGTTCGCTAGATAAAAAGGGAGAACAATGGAGAATAGTGCAGTGCATACTGAATCATTCATCACATGCAACAACTCAGTCTCTGGATAGCTAAGTGCAAGTGGGACTGCCACGCCTCCACTAAACCAAGTTCCCAAAACTGCAGCAACAAACTCAGCTGAAGGCTTTGCTACAATTCCTATTCGAACTCCCCCAAGATCTCTATGTCCTCTATCATCATCGAGCTACAAAAAATGAATAAATTGAGCTGCTTCAGAAGTTAAAGAATCAACAAAACAATTCAACTACATTCTCGAAAATTGAAATAAAAGAAGAGGAGCAATCAGTATAAAGTTGGGATAGAGAAATGCAATGCACTGAGCCAATTAGTTGAATGAATTACTAATCAGCATTGCATTCATATGAGAAAAATGAAGTTTGTTTTGGCGCGATTGTCCCACTTATTGTTCATAATATGAGAAAAAAAGAACAACAATATTATCTTTTTATCGAGGCTCATTGCCAAGGAAAATTGCACAGTTCCAAATAGCATGCTTCACATATAATGTTACTACATAGATCCGTAAAATGACGAAGCACCAATGTAAAAGCTCCACAAACCTTCCTATTCAACTAACTATTCACAAGCTAAAGAATTGAACTCACAGTCTTCAAGCCACAGCTACACAACAGCTCAGATATCTTCGAAGCAGATGAGGTAAGTTGACCATAAGAGTAACTTTTCTGATCAGCTCTGATAGCAGTTCTGTTTCCAGCGTCGGACCCTTCTCTATATACTGACTTGACCACCTCCATAGCTGAGCAACGTCGTGTCGCTGCACAAATGCAATAAAGATGAGAGCTTTATCGAGTAAAAGACCAACCTTGACTCCCAAAATTCAACATTATTATGACACAGTGATATGGGTCCACGTTAAAAGGATCAAAGCATCCAAATACTAAGTAATAACAGGATTGGTAAAAGAGAAGCCCATCAATCAAACAGCCAGCATCTCCAACAAAACTCAACCAGGCATTTCTTCGAGCAGGAAAAGGACAAACCCAAAAAGCTCGAGAATTCCCATGAAACAACCAAAGACAGACAGATAGATACTTACGTGTGTAGCAACGATGACAAAAGAACTGGGACTTGGATGTTCTGAGACAAGAAAAACAAGGGGTCTGGATGTGATGATGATAGAGAGAGTAATGCTTCATAAGGTGTTGGTTTAATGATATAAAAGAGGCAGCTTTTAATGAGTTACACACCATCGGTCATATAACAAGAGTATTGAATGATCGGTACACCAGTTCAGACTTGCTTTTAATATTTTAATATGTGGGCTGTGAATTGCTAGACGGATTAGTTAGTAAAGCATGTGGTATGTAGTTGGTGTACCTTAATGAGCTGCAATTTACAGTTGGGGTGATTTTTCCTCCATTGTCTCATAGTTAGTAAAGAGTCCCAAGATTATCAAATTTCCAACGAACTCGAACTCAAACTTAAGTTCACAAAATTTTGGATTGCATTTTTTCGTTCAATTCAAAACTCGTTCAACTTTGTTCGAATTTGACTCGTCCCATTTCAGTGATTGATACATGGAAGAGTTTTAAGTTTGAAGCTCATTGGTCGATAATGTACCACATAAGATCTTGTCTTGTTCTTTACATATATACATATATAGATTCCTATTTGTTCTGTTTTGGGCTAGGGATTTAGGACCAACACACGTATGTTGTTCGTTTGTTCCTGTCTCCTTTGACACAATAGAAAAGAAAAAAGAGTCGGTCCTTTTAATATTCTCAGAGTTTCAAAGGTGTGTATTAGATCTATCTAACAACCCTTTTCATGTTGAAGGCAAAAATTGCAAGAAAGTTTTGGTTCTTCCCTTAGCTTCTGCTGTTTTTCATATTGTTACAGTAAAAACATTGCAAATTATGGATTATACTGCATTTAAGCAACGAGAATATAATTACAAGAAATTAATAAGGAGGTGTATAATCTTAATAAGGACGTGTATAACTAACATGATTCTTGTGTCCCTTTGGCAAATCTATGTGCATGATTTTATACATGAGCTTAAGAATGGGTGAAGATCTACTTTGTCATAACTTGTTCTTGAGGAGCAGTCACTAGCTGATCATGTTCACGTCTTTCCAGTTCTTGAACAAGGATCTTACTCCAACCTATAGTCAAACAGATCTCTTTAGATGTCAATAATGAACAGAAACTTGCAAGTGAAAGTGCTGAGAAGGAATGAGTGATCAAAAGCACACACCTAGAGCAGGATCAAATCCTCTGTTCTTAAGCTCTCTAAACTCTTGACAGAGAGAACAACATGGACAAAAGATATGAGAAGCCACATCTGTGCATGGACCTTCTTCCAGATCATGTTTCTTTCTCAGCTTGGTTCTGTACTCTGTGCTCATAATCCACTGAGAATAAGAGGCAAGCATCATAGAGAAGTAGATTAAGCACCCTGAACGACAACCTGTAGACACCGGTCGAATTTTATTTTGCTGGATGATTAATCAACACCAAAAGGGTCTGAAATAAAATGGTAAATTTCCAAGCCTGGGATGTGATAAACAGGTTAGGAATTGAATACGCAGATGAAAAACCTCTAGCTTTTATCAATAAAAACAAAGAAATGACCATGTAGTTTGATGGAAAAGATTCATATATTTGATTGCAGGCCTGGAACACAAATACGAAAAATCACGGTAATGGTTTGGATCACAACTGCAATATTGAGGTTGAGGACTGCAATTTAAAACCATGGTAGGGAGACTTACTTGTATTTCCTTCACTCAATACTTCTGCTATTTGTCCAAAAGTCACACAAGGGAAGAATGCTGTGATAATAGCTGCCAAGACACGTGAGAAACTGATTAGGTTGTTTCCTCTCTGCCATATTGTTAAATCAAGTTCATGAAAGCTGGATCCCCAGACCATGAGCATTTATGCCTGAAATGGTGAAGATTCAACATACAACAAACACTCAGGTTGAAGATAAAGGTTCCAGTTTTCTTCGCAGTCTCTTCATTTTGAAGGACAAAGAAATGTTCTTTCACGTTAAGATCATTGTCTCCTAGAATTGAAGGACAATAGAAGGCAAATCACCTTCCTGTCAAGGTTTTCAAGTCGCATCCTAAGACTTATTACATCAGCAAGACTAAGGAAGAACAGTATTACAGTACTAGTTCCAGATGAGACTATTTTACCATTTCTTCGATCTTCCTGGCAATCAAACAATCCTGTCGTCCAAGGACGTCCAAACATAAGATGTTCATACACTGAAGAAGATGATGACGAATCCTGAGGAAATCCATGCTCAAGATTTTCCCCAACTTGATGTTCTGCTGCTGTTATGACAGTTGCAGGTTCATCAGATTGCTTCAATGTCTCTTTATGCTCAGCAATTTCGAGGTCGGCCATTTTGATCGATTATAAAATCGCTCATCTTTAATACAAAATGTGTTAGGATCATCTTTGACAAGTTTCTAAGCCAAGTATGACTTGGATATTAAATATTAAACCATATATTCTCTCTCACTTCTTCTAAATTTCATACCTTTAGAACAGTCCTTTTCAGAAAATAGACTAGTCTAAGCCATTGATTGAAGTTTGAAAGGGAGACCAGAAAAGGGGATTGTAGAACGGTGATTGTTAGGATGCTCAACGGCCGTATGAGACTTTTCAATATTTTGCAGCTTCAACGAGTTTCAGACATTAGACCAACATCCTCGTATGACCATCTAGAAACCATCATATGAATATTCCTTCATGTCATGGATTCTAATTCATTCTTCTGTTGTTTTGTTTTGTTTTTTAATTTTATTGTAAAAAATTTGGAGGCATAGAGACATTGAATGGCACATGTCTCATATATAAAAGAGAGCTTCTATCAATGGACTGCTTCCATTTCCATGATCTCTCTTATCTCATACGAGAAGCAGGTTCTTCTTTCTATAACATGTCTTCGATAATAATCATGAGCATATAAGTGATTCCTGATAATTGAATTTCAACTCTGTTTGACAAAGTAATCACCAGACTAAAGAATTTTGTGTTTTGATTCCAACTGCAGTAGGAAATCGGTTCAAGAAACAAAAGCATTTCATGCTTGGATTCCCAATCACAAAATAGTCATTTCAAGCAACCAAAAGAGTAAGAAATGAAAAAGGCAAGGGGCATTGAAAAAGAAGATGAAAGGTTAAGCAGAAACAGAAAGTTAAATTGCTTGATGTATGTGGAATACACTGATATAAAGCTTATGGCATGTGTTGTAGCCATGAAAATGACCAACAGACTTCAGTTTTTTCACCTCAAGCATCAGCAACCAACTTCAGTTCCTAACCAGATCAGATGGTTATGGACAAGTAGAAAGACATTATTGACCACTCCACCGTCTCCACCAAGAACGAGCAGGTGCCTCAGAAGGAGGTGGTGTGAGAATGTCCAGCATAGTTTCCTTTTCTTTTGGGGTTAGTGGAACACCCCTAACAAGGTTCAATGCCATGATGTGCACATTACTCTTTTGTCGGTGCCTTGTATATGCCCATACTCCTCCAATAGCACCTGCGACCACAAGCTATCCCAAACCAAATTCCCACATCTTAGAAGAATAAGTTAACTTTGTAGAAGCACTCAATCTTTACTAAATATGGTGATTCTAGGTTCTCAAACTGACCGGTGATAGCCACAAGGCTGCAGTTTGTAGATCAAACTTTGGTGCATAGAGTACTGTCTCCCCATATTCATCCTCAAGCTTTTTGTAAATTTGTTTGTCGGATTTCCCAGCATGTATCTCATCACGAATCAACTGCATTGCAAGCATTATAATCTTTCATTGCAATACAATAATTCAACTGGTCAACACATGAACTTCATCACATGTAACAAGTAAAAAGCAAAAAGGAATAGGAAAGTCCATAAAAGGTTATCCGTTAGCTGGTGCTATTTAGAATGTCATCTAAGAGGAGTTTATGATAGCCATCTATGGAGGATAAAAAATTCTCTACAAGAATAACAAATGAACTGTTTATTTGTGACACTCAACAAGAGTTTTATCCCTGAAACCTCCATCGAAAAACAGAATTCATGTTCTTTGTCTAGTGGAAATGAAAGTAAACGAAAGCTTAAGGAATTACTAGAACAACTGATAGAGAACAACAAACTATTTCCAAAATTACAGTACTAACAAGAAAAATAAATAAATAAAACTCAGTCCCACATCACACACACAACAATTACTTAATATGGTACCTTCCTAAGAAGTATGGCAATATCTGCTTGAGACTCTTCAATTGACTGACTCCCACATTCTGTGCACCGTACATTATGACTAATATTTCTCGCCCGAGCTTCCACAATCTGGGCCTTCTTTGACTCCTCAGCTTGAGTCTCCATCCTCAATAATTCTGATGTTACACCAACTACAGACTAGAAAGAGAAAAGGAGTACACCAAAAAGACCCGATTAGTACTAAATCACTGTTAGTGAAGCATTTCATCAAACATCTAACGGACCATTGGAACAGAACATACCAAAGCAGAATCAGAGCAAAAGCTGCCAAACCCAGAAACTAATCGTGATAACTTGAGCTTTCTTCAGGGTTCAGACTATTGATGGAAGAAAAATGACGAAAAGATTGAATCTTTAACGATACGGTCAGCTACCAAATGAAGACGATAGCATAATAGATTTGAGTCACAACACTTTCTAAAATTTTCGATGTCGGTTTTCGCTGATAGGCAAATTCTTATATTTAGTCACCAGCCCTTTCATATTTTTACAAATGTATTAGATCTTTTATTAATTTTTATGACCAAGTCCTAAATCTGATTTAAATCCAAAAAGAGGATCAAATTTAATTTCCCAAATTTAGAAATTATAGAAATTTTGGGGTAGTTTCCATCCAATCATAAAATTTTCTCATATTACTATCAATTTCGATAATAATACAAAAATCATCTCATAATCACATTTGCAGTACACAGAATTATTCAACATGCCTTATTTGGGAATTACACATTCAAAAATTAATTTTTACAAGCTCTTTTTTATTATTTTAAAAATATCATTGTTGGCAATATCAAGACACTACAATATCACACTTTTAATCATTTACCAAAATTAAAAAGAAAAAAAACGAAATAATTCTTTAAAAAAAATATGTAGAAGCTGAAGCCTCAGTGAGCACTTTGATGTTCAGTATTCCATCTGCTCCAAATGCAGAAACTGAAGGCAAAGAAGTAGCCTGGACGCTGCAGCACTACTCAAATCTGACATATTTCCCTGCAAATCAGTTGATCCTCAAATTCAGATATAGTTCTTACGAGATTAACTGCATATAGATATTCTGCAAGAAGACTCTAATTGCATAGAAATTCCAATCCCATTAGACTGGAGATGAATTGCAGACAAAATTCCTGAGCCTAACAGGCAAAAGAACTAGTTACACTCCGAATCTCCGCATTCGTAGCTTTTACTCTAGGAGAACTATTAGAGAAGCTTTCGTGTTCAATCTAAGTCAGTTAGTCCGTAGCCAGAAAGTTTAACTCAAATAGGAAAGTCAGTGACAAGTTTCTCATAATGGTAAGTGATATCTAACATTACTGTTATTGAGAGATGTAGATGACAGGATCATAACATGAAACTCAATAAGAAGTTACCTGCAACTATGGATGAATAAGGCTATCATTCTATATATGCAAGGTTGAACCGCAGATTTAGGACCTAATGACAAAAAGAATGATACATTAGAATATCTTGTACTTAAGCATCTATAAGCAAGCTCAGTAAATTGTCAGTGATTCGGAAAATCAAGGATTACGAACACAAAGCGATTCAATGGAACATAAGTAGGAAGTCTACGGTCTACACAATAATATAAAGCCCTGTGCTTTCATGAATGGAAACAATAACGAAAAAAAATAAACCAAAATAATTGATAGAGTATAAGTAACCGCATAATCTCTGCATATAAGTTGGGAATCACAATGTCAAGTTAAAAGCCTTAATTCCACATATTCTAGGAGAGCATAATCATTTGCCATGTCTAAGAATTCCCGACTCCTTAATTGCTATAAAGAGGAGAAAGATGTGGCCAAACAAAATGATTCCACATTACAATGGCTTAGTACCAAGAAAGAAATTTTACCACTATTCCGGTTGTAGAAGTGCAACCTCAATCTCTTGTAGTGATTTTCCTTTTGTTTCAACAATGTTCTTCTTCACGAAAAAGACCGCCAAGAAGCAAAAGCTAGCAAAGATCGAATACAAGAACAGTGGTCCTATTTGCTCTAGTAAACGCAAGAATAAGAGACCCACAAAGAAATTTACAACCTGGACATACACCAAAACTCATAAGCAGCATAACAGTTGTTAGTTTCAACAGCTAGAGAAATAAAATCAAGGAAAAGAAACTTATACATGTCTATGCTCTAGAAAGTTACTGGACTTCAAGAACAGGAGCAAGACAAGCGAAAAAATAAAGTGCACACTCCGAAAAATGATTCGTCTTCAAAATTATCAAATGCTTTGATAGAAATTTCAATAGCTGGTTCAGACAAGTTGCATATTTCATATTCTGTTCAATATTATCTTTGTCATATGAAGTCTAAAACTGATTAAGCCTTTGCAGATGATGAGCAGCTCAGTTAAATCCATGGCTAGAAAATGGTCAGCCTATTACAAGTTCACTAAATCTCGCAAGTTTTGACAGAAGATTGAAGATTGTGAATATTGCTGATGCTGACAAGTTCAATTTAAACTATTGCCAGAAAACTGGACAGATAATCAGAAACTCTTGAGGAAATCTTTCCTACCTTTAGTCAAAAAAGAATAACCGTAAATTTGGCTTAGTCCTTAGAATTATAAAGTTATGATTACCAAAGTGGTGGACATTGGCTCGTAGAATTACTAGCAGACAACACTTAGAGAGGGAATTGTTTGCCAACCAAGCTATAAGTAAGACAATTACCCAGTGCACAGCCATACATATTGCCATTGCCTTTGCCTTAATCCGACTTGGCAATATTTCCGACAGAAGAAGACTAGGAACTGGACCAGCACCAAGAGAAAATGTCAGGACAAATCTGCATGATCAAAATGATATTTCAAATAGGAACCATGGGAAAAGAACAACAGGTAGCAAATGAATGCTTATAAGGATACTTCAACTCAACAATCTTAAAGGAAAATGATTTAACCAGTTCACATGCAGACATTTTATACATTAGTCACTATACATTAACGACGACATGCTCGATTATTGGGGTATGAATTCTTTTTTTGGCCCTTCTCTTTCTGATTTTAAATAACTGATTATATTGCACTTAATCATAGAATTTCATCAACTCATGATACAAGATTCAACATTGATATAATCACAAAACTTTGCAGGAAGCTGAACAATGTATTTAAGTTATGGTCTATATGTATTTGATATTAAGCCATCTTTCCCATACAAAATGTGAATGATTGACAACTTACAATAGCATGCCTCCAATTGATAGGTATAATTCTGCAAAGCCTGACACATAAGAAGTGGCTGACATTGATTGAAGACCCATTGAGACAGCCTATAGAATAGAATGCATGAAGCAAATGGAACATAAAATGGCAGTTAATTTTTGCTGTATGGTGCTAAACTTGAGCAATCAACAGATTTACATATTTTACCGAAAACAGCACAGTTTGAGTCGATGTAGGACTGATATTTCATACTAAAAAATGATCTTTTATGTCACTAACTCAATGGCACGGCAAATTAATACATAGTTACATACAGTATTTAAACACAACTAGAAAATGATTTTCACATTTACAACATTGAATCTCGTTCTTTGGAAGTTTCTTTAATATATAGTACTACCACACTCACACATATCAAAACATCAAGTGAAGAGATTTGAATACAAAGAGAACATATTTCATCCACACAAAACTTGTAGGACTTCCAAATTTATCTCTCATGATGCATACTAGTGGAACAAAAGCTTGATCATATTTTTCATCAATCAGATTATACCCTACAATAGCTATAGTGCATGTGCAATGTAGGAGACGAATAGAAAAGGTAAATTGATGGAAACTCTCTACTTACCATTCCCAAAAAACTCCCAACAAGAAGCAATTTTCTTCCTAGCTTATCCATCAAAATCAATGCAACAATTGATCCTAAGAAATAAAATAAACATCAGTAGAGTAAACAATGAGAGGAGCTTGTAAGTATAGATTGTGTAAAAGTTGTCCCCACCCAGGAAGTTGCAAAGTCCAACACATATGTTTGCAGAGGCTGAAGGCACACCAGTCCTTTTAAAGACAGTGGAAGAGAAATAGAATACAGCATTTATCCCAGATAGCTGTTGTAAGGCAAAAAGTGCAGACCCAGTGAAAACCACTGCAATGGACAACTTAGTTATCAGGAAAATAATATACTAGTAGCAATCCACAGACAAATAAGAATTATTACCTTTAAAGTGGCGACCATAAAATAAGTCTGACAGTTTAACTTTGTCTGCTTCTTCTCCATGATTTAATTTTGTCAGTTCTGCCATTGCAGGTTTGACATGTGATGCTCCTAAAAGCCTCTCAAAAGCTGCTTCAGCTTCAGCAGCTCTTCCCCTCTGAAGCAGGCCGGCACAATCTAGTTAGACACAAGTGTTGATACATTGTTTCGAGCAGTATGGTCGAATCATAATTCATAATAACATTAACATCGAAGAATCTTCTAGTTATGACAGGTCCTAGAGCCATTTTTATGAGGCCCTTAGAACATAAAACTTTTTACTATGATTTGTTGCATGTTTTAAATATCATATCTTACTAAACGCTCGTGACATATAGCTAAAATTTGGTACCTTTAAAAGCCAATGAGGACTCTCAACAGAAAACTCCATAAACAGAGCAAGCAATGCAGCAGGAACAATAGAAACCCAAAAACAAATGCGCCACCTGAATAGGTTAATGCATAAATAAGTTGTTGGTTATTGATCAATTCTCTGGTGATTGTCTGTCAGTGATCATCTTACCAACCAGCATTATCTTTGGTTGGAAGTCCAATGAGAAGTGCTCCCATAAGTCCAAAACATGTTGCAATCTGAGTTGAGCTCCCAAAAGCACCCCTTACATAAGCTGGTGATACCTGGTCATGAATACAATATACAAGATTCATTCAATATGTAAACAGCTAAGTACTGAAGTAGATAAAGAATTGAACCACCAGAGTTGTACCTCAGCCACATATAGACATGCAACAGATGGGCCAATACCAATCCCTGTTCCAACAATTAACCTCCCAAGAAGCATACACCATAGATTTTTTGACATTGCACTGCAGAGATACAATTGAAGAGTCTTAAGTATACAGTGGCTAGTCAAATGAACAAAAACATGAGGAACTGGTGTTGGAGGACAAACTAATGAAATAATACAAAGTAACAGAATATAATGAATTCAGTCATCATCAAGTAGTTTTCATAAAATACTCATATCTACCCTAGGATTTTGGATCGCAAACTATAACTAAAGAAGTTGATCCTCTATATATCAGAAAATAAAACAAGAAAAAGTTGTGTACTTTTACCTTATTAAAGCACCAATTATCATGGGTGAAGCACACAGCTGGAAGGCCCTGCGACGTCCAACTCCATCTGCAATCCAACCACTGACTAGACAGCCAACGAAGCCACCTGCTAAGCATATACTTACCACCAGACCTATAATATTGAAATTTATTCAGTAGAATAATCTTCCCAATTAGAAACTTAAACAAGATGAACATCTCATCACATGAGTACCTTCAGCCATGGTACTCCCATTAAAGCCAAGGTCTACAGAAATACTTTCCATAGTTTCATTAACTACTCTGCATTTAGTTAAGCAAACAAATGAGAACAAATCACCTCATAATCACGAAAAAAAACTTCAATCAAGATTTAAGTTTCGAAAGGGCACACCCCATATGGTAACCATACAAGAACGAAGAAATGGTTGCAACAAGAATATGTGGAAGAGAATGTCTCCATGATGGTTTCCCAACATCCTTGCCAGCTCCCTGCACTACATATACCAAAACAAGAAACCAATCCAATAGTTAGTATCATACAAATCAACAGCAACAACAACAATAACGTCCCAATAGAAAACCTGTTGAAATCCAAGATCTAGGAAAGTTTACTAGAATGTAGCCTTACTTCCAACTATTAAAGAGGTTGTTTTTGAATGACACATAGAAAAGGAAAAAAAATGAAAGCAAAAAACAAACATCCTAATCCATCTTGTTTTGGTATACAAATCCCGAAAACAATCTGTCGTGACATATTACATACCTAATCCATCTTCCCTATAATACTCATTTATAAAGTCCTTCCACAAATTACGTCTGTACGTTGCGTGTGCCAAGTCCACATTCATAGCAAACTGCAGACATTACAGACCAAATCACTAAAAGAAGAGCAGAAAAGTTAACAGATCATAAACTTTAAGGGGGCAAAAAAAAAATCAGTTCTCGTTCTAGATCCAAAAGCCGTATAACGAGAAACTTTTGATTACTAGGATGAAATAATTGCGTCTTATTTACTGAAATCTGCAATATAGATGATATCCAATGACGCCAAAGTAGCTATCTTTAACTCGATCAAATGGACATACAAAGACAGAAAATTATCACATCTAAGAAGATTACGAGCACATAATATAAACACTCACCATCTGCCTTCAAAACAAGAATCAAACCCAAGAAATCGATATATCATCAAGAATCACTTCCCTCCGATCTGATTCCAACCTGAACATACGATCTATATTAGCATTCACACATGATAAGGCGAATGTCAACTAAAGAACGAGAAAGGCGATGACTGAGAAATGCTGTCAGATGACAGAAACAGAGAACGTGAAACCTGTGTGGAAGTACCGAAATGGACCTGCCGTGGTGGTGGTGGCCAAAATGCACTAGGTAGGTGACAGTTACACCAAAAAGAACGAAACTTTAAACCAAATGCGTCTCTTTAGAGATGGAGATAGAGAGAGAGAGAGAGAGAGAGAGTGAGTGAGTGAGTGTACGTGTGAACAGGGGTCGGTGCTAACGTGCGCAGGTGGTCTTGTGATGTGTGTCTGTGAAGAGAGAGAAGCATTTAGACTTTAGAGGCGGGGAAGGGGACAGGAGTAAAGCTACAGGAGACGTTACTCTCTGTTACTTCGGTTGTTGGTCAGAGATAGATCGGGTGCTTTCGAGTCTATTTCTCTTCATTTGGGATCGCCCACTTATACACTGCCACGACACCAATTGGGGGGCATTTTAATGGACCAGATCTCCGGATCTCATTATTCCCTTCCTACTCTGTTCTAATAAGATCCATCTATTTAATAAATAAGACCCACATGATTTTTATATACACTAGAGTGAATGAAAATTTGGGTATAATTGATTTTTTATTTTTATTTTTGTTTCATAATTTAAAAATTAGTATTTATTATCTAAAAATACTTTTTAATATAAAATCAATAATTTATGAGATTCTTTTTCAATTAAAATAATGTAATACTAATATTTTGTGGGCAAGACTTCAATTAATTTTAAAAACTTTTAAAAATATTTTGATTGTTAATATTTTCAAAAATATTTCTTTTAATTTTTAAATGTTCTAGACAATTCCTTGTCTTAAACTTTGAAGAAACTTTTTTAAAAAATTTAATCTTTAAATTTTATTATTTTTAAGAAAAATTCTTCTGTTTTAGATTTTAATTAAATAATAATAATAAACACATACAATATAAATATGAATTAATTAAATATAATTGATATGATAATTTAAATAACTCTTAAAGTTATCTCAAACTAATTAAATTTAACTTAAATTAATAATTTAACATGATTATTTAAGTTTAATTAATTCTATTCAAATTTAAAAATTGGATTAGATTTTTAATCGAAATTTTGAAAAAGAGATTTTTTTGTAAAATTAAAAACTATAAAAAAATTCAAGAATTTTAAATATTAAAATTTAAAAAAAAAGTTTCATGTAATTTACACTGATTTTTTATTTCAATACTAAAAATATAAATCAATTGGGAGACGATAAATTCAATTCTAACATATTTATCATTCAAGTTCTCGTATGTGTACTCTTGGGAGTAATTGAAACTAAAAGTACAGATGGCAATTGGCTGTTTTTTTTTCAAAAAAGGGCCTCGGGCCGGCCACTATTGTAGAAAACAACGTCACATTTTCTACTTTTAGTTAAATCCAAAAAAACAATTCAGGCCGGACCGAGTCTAGTTAGGACTCAGCCGGGCTGTCTCAGGCCTCGGACCTGGCCCCCATCTCAATGGACCGGCCCCATCCCTAGCTAAATGTCAATATGACTATTAGCATTCAACACATTTCAGTAACGAGGAAGAAGTGAAGCATGAAGAACAAATTCAAGAATATAGACATGGTCATTCACAGAATCGGATTGAATGATATACAACAAAATTCCTCGAGGTTACAATACAACAAAAACAGAAGGTTTTGAGATCAAAAAGGATGTAAAAAGAAACATTGTTCACTACCAATCACTAACTTCAAATCAAAAGAGCAAATTCGTGAATGAGATCAATTCAGAACTGGCTCAAAAAAGATACCATTCAGTTGGTTCATGCAGTGATCCCCATTGTTTGGATCTGTCAAACATAAATATGTCAAATCGAAGAGGGATTGATGGAAGTGGTGAGAAATGGAAAAGAAAAAGGACTAACGGATCAACTCATATACCTTATTCACAAGCAAGTCCACTTGCTCTCTGTACATTTCTTTCAAGTCTACAATATCCGCACGAAGTTCCTCCAACTAAACATTGCCAGGAATTCAAATGTCAGTACATGATAGATAATAGGATTTACATCTTGTAAGATAGCTCTATGCCCTGCCATGGAAGGAGAAGTACAAGTGCCAACACGAATATCCTAGGATAACCGGCACAAGGATCACATAGTCTACTTATGATGATGCCAAACTCGAGACTTTAATATATAAATCATTACTTGAGTTACTGAGAAGATTACGTTTGTCGATCATATCGGAAAAGAGAAAAAAAAAGTCTTCCGTATTTATGGGAACTGGCCTTTGCAATACAAACAGTAACAAGTTCAGCACATTTGCAATATGATGAAATGAACCAATCCCATATGCACAAGGCCTCAATTCACAAGAATTTCAGGCTAATATAGGGTCTACTCAATAGTTTTTAAGTGCATGTACCTCCTCATCACGTTCACCCATTAACTCCAATGCAGCAGAGTGCCTCCGTCTCAATGCTTCTAGCTCTGCTCTTATGCCAGGCAACAGAGTAGACTCTGACCGCAACTTTTCACACTGTCACAATGGAGACATTCATCGAGTTAAAGGACGTATAAGAATGAAAAGATTGGAAGTAAACTGCAAGTTTAAACAGTTCGTTATACAATCTAGAAACTAACCTCTGCAGTCATTTTAACCAATTCCTCTGCAAGTGAGTCTCGTATGGATTCCATAGACACCTGAAGCATAAATGTATACACAAGTAATTATACCATGCCCAAACAAAATAAACTGATATTAATAAGTCAAACTTATCTAACTTATTTTACAAAATAGATTACATAACCTTGAAAAAATTCACAACAGCATTACCAAACGAGACATGTAAGATGCAAGTTCACCCTCTTTCTGCCGAAGTGCAGCTTCAAAGGAACTGGGTGTCATGTTTCTTCTGTAGTATGAGCTTATGGTTGCCTCTCCAGGATTTCTCATCTCGGAGACACTGTCAGTCGATGCATCCAAAGATGCTTGAAGAAAGTAGCTCTCCTCCATGCTGCCCAGGCTAGTAGCACTAGAGAGCTTACGGCTCAAGGTTCCTACAAAAGCAAGGAAATAGAAATAAAAACATGGAGAATGCATTCTCAAAAAGAGATGGTGGTATAAGTTAATAGAGAAAACGGCAATACCATTCTCAAAAGAAGAATTGCTCCTTGATAAAGGAGTTTGATCTGTTACAGCAGTAGATTGTGCTCGAGCCTTCCTTTCCAATTCCAAACGAGCAGTCTTCTCTCTTTCAATCTCCTGTACCAAACATACGGCTTAGTTCAGGAGTTCTGATCCACTAAGAAACTACAAAATAAACATGAACACAGGTCTTGATGAAAATGTCTCGTGCAACTCCTCTGAGATGAAAGGTTTATTATCAGTGATGAAACAGGTACAATAATAATTAATGAACCTGAAATCAGAATTCTCCAACTATAACCATGGAATAATTCCTTCTCACTATGAAATCTATCCAATATTTAGCAAATTGATGAAAATGACATCACATGAGAAAAGTGACTAATAAAAGAAAAGTGTACTTCCCATGGAAAAATATTAACAGGTATTAAGGAAGTAAGAGACAGTTGGAGCACATAATGCAACATAATCAAGAGTGACAGACATAGAAAGAACAAAAAAACTTGAGAACTGAACCTGCTGGAGAAGTTCCCTATGCATAACTGACTCTTGTAAGTCTTCCTTGTGCTTTCTCTTCATTTCCTTAATCTCCTCTTGGAGTAGGTTTGCACGACCTTCTTGAGTGTCAGCTTCCTCCTTGACTGCAAGGTACTCCTGCCTATGTTCAGCTGCTCGCTGTCTTTCCTTTTCAAGAGACTTACTTAACTGTGTTTGCTCAGCTCTAAGACA
>JANIJH010000005.1:3637944-3665362 GCA_024520975.1 Erythroxylum areolatum | reverse complement strand
ATAAGTTTACCTTCTTGTAACAGATTTTCCTTAACGATGAATGCAATACAATTCTTCCTCTTCTACATGCGTAAACAATTTTATTAATTTGAACTTCCAAAAGTAGAAAATCTTCCTAGTAAAGATTGAAGAAATTATGAAATATAATATTTTGGTTAAATCAAGTGTTCTTTTCTAACAGTTCTCAATAATTTAGAGAGATCTTTTAGTCTAAGTTTAAAATTCCTAAGACTAATCTAAAGTCTCGAGCCATCTTCTCCATCATGCTAAAGTTAGATATTATCGTACAAAATGTTTAATTTTAAGTATGATTATTGTAAATATGATTATTATAAATATGATTATTAAATAATTAATTTTGTCAGATGCTCTTAAAAATTACTATCAAAAAATACAGAAGCTACACCTTTTTTAGAATGAGAGGATAATATATTAACTTGGGGAATAATAATCTAAGACACAGTTAGGCACGTCGACCCAAATATAAAAGTGACCCAAACATAAAAGTGATTATGAAGAACAGACGTCCTAGCAACAAGAAAGTGTGCACCATTATTTCTCAAACGCTTAATCCAAGAAACAGAGATATTGTCCCTAGTACATAAAATATCTTTACAGTCTAAAATTATATGACTAAAATAAGAATTATCCAAAGAATTAGAATTAATGACCAAGAGTTTAAAAATAGAACCCATTCGTAGCTCAATTGGTTATCAGATAGGAAGTTAAATGCAAGTTGATTATCCTTGTGCGCATTAGATACTGGCCATCTTTCTAAAAAGTTAAAAATGAGATTAAATTATAATTTAACCCCTCACTATTCTGTTAGGCTGGAGTGTGGGGGTGCTTGGAGTCTCCGATTCCACCCGGTGCAAGAACCAACCACTTAAAACTAAAGTTTAAACACAGCCGTAGATTTGACCAGAAAGAAACTGATCTCTACCGTTCGTTCCATTTACAAAGAAAGAACAAGCACACAAACATATAAATACCCAAAGCTTTATCAGCCATTTCTTAGCTTGTAATTCTCTCTGTCCAGAGCTCGGTAATTCGGAGAACTGTTTGGTTGCCTTTCTCACACACTTTCTTGGTTGCCAAACATCTATATGATATATGCTTGACTGTTGAAACAGGTAGTTATTTCAAGTACGTGGTTAAGATATACGTCTAGTTTCCCGCCAAAATCCACGAAGTCAACGAACGTTGTTCCAGAGAGATCGAAGCTGGCTAAGAAGCTCGTTTTTACTGAGATTGGATTATCACCGGCTGTTTTACCTGCCGGAACTGCCTCCTCTCCGTTGATGTCCGATTTGTAATCCTTGCTCCTTATCTCTCCGTGATTTTATCTATCTGTTAGTTTTGAACTTTGAAGAGGAGGAAGAAGAAATTAATAGCGTACTTGAACAGTTAATTCAGTTCGATTTATTTAGATGCCTATGTTAACTTTACAATTTGTATGTTGCGACTGGAACTAAGATTCAAGAATTTGATTTAGAATGTCCTTAAAAGCCGTAACTTCACTTTCACTTACTAGTTTGCTCAGTTGAAATTGAAGTTTCTGTTCTATACGTCTCTATATACCGCTCTTGATATTTGGACTCAAGTCCTTGAAACAGATTTTAGATGATATAATCTTCAGATAAATTGTTGCCTTTCCCTTTCTTGTCACTGAAGCTTCGATTTGACATTAAAAATACTTCTATGAGACTAAGTATCTGGTGCATAGAACTGATGAACTTCACAGAATCATAATTATGTATGCATAAGCGTCTGATAGAAAGCACACATTATTAAACAGTTCTTATGGCATATTTATATCTTATTCCAGCAGTATGTTGAAGGCTTCATAATCTTCCTCATTCCTTTCTACATATTTCATGCAGGAACTCGGAATATTCAAGATTGCTGCCACAGGCCAGCAGCAAAATATTTGGTGTTACTCCTAAGGGCTATAAACAATGCCGATGCAAGTATTCCAAATGCTTAAAATTGTTAGTACATAACGGCTTATGTGTTACTGTTTCAGAAGATAGTAGTGATTGACTATAATTTGTCATTCTCCATTGTCAACGTTCTTTGTAACTTCACCCAAAAGTTGTTCTTCAATTCGGTTTTTATCAAATTTATATCCTCAAAATTTCCCGGCTTTGAAAGGACGGAGATAAGAGTATATTTAATGTAGGATTCCGAATAAGTGTTAAACTGTAAGATTCAACCGTCTAAACAGTCTTAATATACGTATTTACAGGTACTGCCAATGTTTTGGCTCAGGAGTATATTGTGATGGATGCGGTTGTGTTGACTGTTTCAATAACATAGAAAATGAGGATGCGAGATTAGAGGCTACAGAGACTATCCTAGAGCGGAATCCACATGCTTTCAAGCCAAAGATTTATAGTAGTCCATGTAGCGCGGGAGTTCATGCGGTAAGTTTCCGATTGAGAAAGAACTGTTTGTTTGTAGCACATAGTCCTTGGCCCTGAGGGTTTTCCCTAAGAGCGGGGAAATTGGTGACATTTTTTATTGGTTGAATTGTGTTTCTAATAACTCGTTAAGAAAAAAGAAGTTACTTGCTTGTTTATAAGAAACAATCTTACCTATACCACTGAAAATTTCAGTGATTCATTAAATAACTTATGCAACAGCTTCTTATCAGTGCCAGTGTAATCTGCTAGTTTTCATTACGATTTTCATTTTTCGTTCTCCGTAGACCTTTATCTGAATTTAATATTCTTCTTGATAACCTTAGGATCCCGCAAAGGATGTCCTGTTTATGGGAATACACAACAAGGGTTGCTGTTGCAAAAGAACGCATTGCATCAAAAAGTATTGTGAGTGCTTCCAAGCAAACATCCTCTGCTCTGAAAATTGCAAATGCGTAGACTGTGAGAATCTGTAAGTATGTTAGTGGAGAATGATTGATTCTTTGAACGATAGTGATGGCGCAAAAGTATATACTCAACATACTAGGGCTGACATACCTGCTGTCAGGTCCTCAGGCAATAAATTCTTTGAAGAATCAAGAAAGAGTAAATTTGAAGAATTCCTTGATGCAAATAAGAAGGATCCAACAATTCAAGAGTTCAAGCATAACCAGCAGGTATGTAATTCTCCACTGCTGAGTATCAGTGCTGTCTTTGAAAGTCTAGTTGGTGAAAACATTAAGCAGATTGTATTCATTGCAAATTAAGGAGTTGACAGAGAGTAAGGATTTCGGATAGTCTTGCTGCTTTCTGGCAGTGCGTAGATCAACTCTATAGCTTCAGTAGGAGATGTTCTAACATTCTGTTTGTTTGTCCTAATAATGTCCAGATCTATGAGCGTTAAATCTCCTCCTATACGTCTCCATCTTGATCCACTTTCTCGCTTTTCCCAAGTAGGCATGACATATGGCAAGCGTTCTTTTTACCATCTAAATCATGTCCAAACGGTTGCTCATGGCAGGAAAGCCTAATCGGTGTTTGTGGTTCTCTCCCTGCCTCATTTGTTGATCCTTATTGTCATATTATTGATTCTGAAGTAGGCCTCTCAAAGACTGCCCACAGGTTTGCACGTTTACTAGAGCGTCCTTCAATTTAACGAAAATCTCGACTGATATTCATCTGCTTTGCAGAAGATCATTGCTGGCAAATACCATTCTTCCCTCAGACATAAGACAGTTGTGCTCAATTTTAGTGACAGTATCTGCAGCTGCTAATGCTGTTACAGGTATGTGCATAGTGATCAAGATAAAAAGCTATAGATTCTGGCTTTACAGATTATTGTTAGGTTTGAGAGAAAACACATACACACAGACACAGCATTGACAGTACCGGTACGACTAGTCCAACCTGAATCAATTTTATGGGCCCAACGTGGTTTTCGTACATTTATCTGAATTGATAATTCATAACACAACGAACCAGCAGAGGCGGGAGAACCAAGTAGAAAATTGAGCAGCGGTATTGATATTCAGAAATCAACACTGCTACTTGATAAGCAGTCAGATGTTGGCGAAAACAATTCAAAATGTAACGGTACAAATGTACAGGAAAGCAGATATGATGATGTACAGGAAGAAAAGACTTCTCGACCAGAAAGAGATGAACTGACCTTTACTGAGAAAGGCAAGGTTCCTGCTTCTTCCACGAAGAATCTGTATCATGACTGCCATCCAGACGCCTATATAAAGCAGGAAAGACTTGTCCTTTCATGTTTACGGGATTGGCTTGAAACGCTCAGCACTTTTGGATCATTAAAAGGTACACTGGAAAAATGATTTAGCGCCTGATTCAATGTGACCAATGACCATACATGCTCATTCAAACTTCACTTATTGCAAGTTATATATTTATAGTTAATATTGGAGATTTCAATTTTCTATACAATGGCTCGAATCCATGTCGAGATTTGTCAGTGAGATTCTTCTCCTCGTCATATGCTGAATAACCGGTATCTTGTATTGAAATAAGTCTTTGACATGCTACTTTTGAAATCGGATTCTATCTCGAAAGGGAGAAGTGTGTGACTATTAACTTTCATCCAAAATTTTTTGCCTATTCAGTTTTTCTCCTAATTATTAAAAATCTATCCCTTGCATCGGAGGCTAATGCGGATAACATTTTGATCTTGTCAGCTGGAAAGGTGACAGGGATCCAGGCAGAAAATTTAAAAAGTGTCTTTACCAAATCTCCGACTGAAACATGACGCAAATAGAACTCGCAGTTGTTCTTCACGTGCTTTCATAAAGGTTGAAACATCTCCAGCATCACACCTGGTTCACCTGTTGGCTGCAACATCATAAGTGAGATGTCTCATTCAGGTGCATCACCTAAACTCTGGCATCTTTCAGAAGTAATATCTTTGTATGTTGTGATAAAGGACGGAACATACTCGTTAACGGGAGCTTAGAGTTGAGGAATACTTCAACTTCAGGCATTGCTATCTGGTTTATCGTACTAGATTGCTGATCATATTAATTGCTGGTGTTCCTGGAGTTAAAAATACATACATCTTTTCCTACTATCGTACCCTTCTCGTCCAACAATTTCAACATGTTCACTTTTTATCTCTTGCTTGTGGTTTCTTTTCATTTAACATGTTAGATGTTTCCTGGTCTGTTAAAAACCGAAGGTTGCAATTTCGTGTCCCAATTACAATCAGCAATTTATTCTAATAATATTCTTAGACAGGTATGAACAATTAACTATATCTGCGAAAACATGAAAGTTTTAGCCAAATACAGATCTTGCCCTTCTAGGCTTGGAGTTGAATAGCCATAAGACATTTTGAAGAGCTTTGCTATAGATTAAAGAACAATGACCAACACACTATGGGAAACGTTGCTAAACAGCCAGCCATCATACTCCTGATCCACATGTACCTCGCAATGTTTGTGGTGTTTAGATGGCAATTCAGTTAGTAAAAGAGAGTTAGCCTGATAAACTGTTTTATGATGATAACATGCACAAATATATGAGATTCCGCCTGTGAAGAAAGAAAATTTCCTTGCAACAAATCAAGAAAAGCTCATCAAAACTTGTAGAATAAGCTATTTCCTGAGAAAATTCTTCTTAGAGTTTTCCATACCTGTTGGGAAGCTTGCTTTCCAGTCGACCAACGATTTATACCATATGAAGGTATCCCCAAAATCTGCCACTCGGAGGAAGGAGAAAGATTTTAACAATTACTAATAGTTTCAACCGCATCTATTGTCAATTGTTGATCTGTCGATTCTGAGACAATTGCTCTCTAAAAATTATGAATTCCTTGTCAGCAGTCATAATTCCGACCGGCGGGCTGATCAAAGCTCACCTCGAAGACTAAAGGTGTGATTCTTTGCCACCAATTTTGTTTGCTTAATATTCAAATTTGTGAAATCACTCATAAATAGGAGATACAGTCTTCACTTGCTCCGCATTTTTGCTAAAGTTGACAGACACTGCAGAACTCGGATACCAAACGTAGTATTCCAATCCTACCTTATAACCTCTATCATATAATGCATCCAATCCCTTTCGATGCTGAGATTCATCAAGTACTGAGTCAAATTTGTCCGATGTCTTCTAGAGTCATGCATCTTGCTCTCAAACTAACACGAGAATATCTACTCATTTCAGCTCACCAATAATCACCACATGAACAGAATCCATCCTTAAACTTGTGGTAGAAATTAACATCTCTAATCATGATCTCCCTCTCGGTAATTTTAGAGATGAACTTTATAGCATCATGGCAATCCTCACAAATATTTAGATTCTTTGTTATCATGAGCCTGGTTCCAGGTGGGGTGTTAATGAGTCCAAATGCAATTGCCAGCCTCTCACTGTGACTAAATACCATAGTAATCTTATCATCATCCTCCACATCATGAAACACTGACCCTGTAGTTGTTATATACCCAGCGGCTTTAATTCGTTCCTCCAACCTTCTTAACTCGGAGTATATTTTTTCAGAATCAGGATGTGAAGTGTCTCCAGATAGAAATGTGTGAACTTTATTCTTCACATCAATCCAGCTACAAGCAATGGTTTTCTTCAGTCCCCTCTCAGTAATTAATTTCCTCAGCTTTGCAACTCTTTTCCATTTCCCAGTTTGAGCATAAATATTTGATAATATCACATAATTTCCAGCATCATTAGGTTCAAGCTCAATCAGCTTCTCTAATGCCAGCTCCGCAAAGTCCACATTCTGATGAATTTTACACGAATTCAGCAAAGCACCCCATACACCAGAATCTGGCACCACTCTCATTTGCATTATAAGATCATAAGCCTCACTCAACCGAGCAGAACGACCAAGGAGATCAACCATACATGTGTAGTGTTGAACTGTTGGTTCAATATGGTAATCTGTCTTCATTGTCTGGAAAAACAGCCAACCTTCATCAAGAAGACCCCCATGACTACATGCTGACAAAACACCCACATAAGTTACATGATCAGGTGTTGTCTCATCCCTCATTCTCTCAAACAAATCTATTGCCTCGAACGAATGTCCGTGCATAGCATACCCGGCAATCATAGCATTCCAGGACACAACCCTTTTCTCCTTAAGCAGCTCAAACAAAACCCGTGAAATTTTCACAGAACCACACTTAGCATACATATCCATCAATGAAGTCTTCACCCTATCGTTAGACTCGAACATCAACCTCCAAGCAAAACCGTGAAGCTCCCTCCCTTTCATCAAGGCTGCCATGTCGGCCGAAGCCGAGATGACAGTCACAAGAGTTGCTTCATTCGGCCTTAAACCTTCCAACACCATTTCATTACACAAAGTGAGTGCATCATTTGGTTTACCATTCTGTGAATAGGCTGCTAGCATAGAATTCCACAAAACAGCATCTTTGACACCAATCTTATAAAAAACTTCTCTAGCATTAC
Source organism: Erythroxylum areolatum (assembly GCA_024520975.1). Classification (NCBI taxonomy): domain Eukaryota; kingdom Viridiplantae; phylum Streptophyta; class Magnoliopsida; order Malpighiales; family Erythroxylaceae; genus Erythroxylum; species Erythroxylum areolatum. The sequence goes on along the minus strand of JANIJH010000005.1, from coordinate 3,657,998 downwards.
CCACAAAACCACACTTGGCATACATGTCAATTAAAGCAGCACCCACATATACATCTCTCTCCCAACCAGTTCTCCTCACGAGTTCATGAATTTCCCTCCCATCTTCAATGGCTGAAAGTGCAGAACACGCTTTTAACACAAAAGGAAAAGTATAATTATCAGGAACTAACCCATAATCGATCATCTTACGATAAAGCTGAACTGCAACCTCATAAGGCCCACACCATGCATAACCCCGAATCAAGACATTCCAAAGAAACGAGCTCTTCTTACAAATTTTATCAAACAGGAGGTGGGCACTGCGTAAACACGTACAAACCGAGTATAGATTGACAAGTTTGGTAGCTAAATGAGTATCTAAGCCAAGACCAACTTGGAATAAGTGAGCATGAAGCTGCTTTCCAGGAGCTAGAGCCTTGTAGGTGATGCATGATTGAAGAACAGAGGCGTAGTAAGAAGTAGTCCTCCTAAAAATGAACACAGACGTTGTTTGAAGATCTGGGTTGTTGGCTTTTTGTTCAGTGGTTGTTGGAGAGGCAAGAGAATGAAGCAAATCGAAGGAAATAAGAGCTAACGGACATGGAAAGTGAGCAGTGTCGATTCTTTGTAGCCTTCTAATGGAGGACACAACCATATGTTAACTGAATTACATCACCATAAGATCAGGAAGAGTCGAAGGAACTTGTTTAAAGATTTAAATTGAGGGAAAGACAACTTCTTGGTAGCTTGGACTAGTCTGGGATGTCAAAAGATTGGCCTTTTATTTTTATCAGCGAAATATCCAAATTTTTTGGTGCATATAATAATTTCTTTATATGTTTTGAGGTAAATCTATATTTTGTTTGAATCAATTAGGGAATCAAAGATTTTACATTTACTAATTGAATTAATGTTTACAATTTAACATGTTATGTGCTTTTAATAGGTTAAATGATAATTAATTTAGAGATATAATAAGTTTTGTTGAATTGAGATCGGTAGAAATCTCGAACTCAATCAAATGTTCATTTAATTTAAGATTATTCGGTTCAATTTTAACTCTCTACTAGTTATGAATGGGCTTAGTAACATTAGATCACTTGATTTTTCAAAAGTTTTTTACTGAATTGTTATTGTTGATAGTAGTGGTTCGATTTTGACTCTATCCTATTCTAATCTTGTTTTGATTTTTAGTTTATCAAATTTATAAGTCAAATAACAATATTTTAGAAAATTAAAGTAAAATAACATCATTTGAAGAGGAAATTATGGTTGTTTATATTTTTTGTTCTTTACTTAGTATCTAAATAATTTCTTTATGGCTACACATCATAGTTGAAGTGATTTTTTAAAAAATATCAACATATAATTTCTGTTTATTTTTAAAATTCCATGATTTTATTATGGCTACACATCATAGTTGAACTTATTTTAAAAAAAATCTATCAACATATAATTTTATGTTTATTTTAAAATTCCTTGATTTTATTTTCTTAATATCAATTAGTTCTTAATTCCTTTTATTATTTGTTATTACTTTATAATCAAATAATATAAAGTCTTTTTTATACTGTAAATACTTTAATAACTAATTTTGAAACTCTCTCTGAATTTATATTATGGTTACCAATTAGTTTTAAAACTTTTCCCTTGGTTTTTCATTACTTAATTTGATCAATCTTTAACTAAATAAAAAATGCAATCATTCAAAAGTAAAGAAATGTATTTTTAATTTGAAAATCAAAACTTGTATTTAATATTTATGGTATTCTTCATAATAATAAGCCCATATTATCATTATTGTAATACTATATAAATAGGATGAATTGGGCACCAGTGACTCCATATCAATCAAGCTGTAGTTGCTTTAATTTTTGATCACATAAATATATTTAAAAGTTTATTAAATCAAACAAGATTTAATAGTTTATAAATTTTATTTTAACAAAGATCATAATCTAATGAGCAATCACAATATAATTTATTATTAATTATTAATACTGTGGTGTAAGAAAATTATGAATATATGATTTTATTCGAGTTTTAGACAAATCATGATAAATCAATTAGACCAAATCGAGTCAACCCGAAGTCAAGATACTAACAATATTGAAAATGATGGGTTGGATCACCCTTTTTCTGTTAAGATGTTCCAACTCTGTATCACTTAATTTGGTCAACATATATTTATGTGGACCTCACATAAATGTGTGGATGAGATTTAATTGAACATGGTAAGAACTGATTAACTGAAACAAAGGATCTAATCCCGAAAATGATACGAGAAAGAAAAAGGAACACAAATGATACAAGTACAAATCTTTGAAAGAGAAACATTATCTTCCATTCACAAAGAGGACAGCCCAGTTCAGAGTAAACATGGTCTAGTTGTCGTGCCGTGAACATCTAAGCAAAACCAAACCAATGCAGCACGTGAGAAACATAAAGTTCTTAACTTGACGCATCAAAATTCACAGTCCCACACAAGATTCTAGGCAACATCATAACTCCATTGTCATCCATGAAGATAGAAAATTACACAAATTTAGCCGGCATGGTTCACCGGCCCAAAACATCCAATACTGACTTGTTGATGAATTGGAATAGCTCTTCCCTGCCAAGAAAAAAGCAGAGTCCGAAAGTATGGTTAGAACAGGCTGATGCAGATTTTTTGTGATGAAGTGCCCACAGAAGCATATGAAAAGCATGAAATACGATGCAACCTAAGCACTTCAACAACAAGAAAGCCAAGCGAATTGAAGAATTTTCTTACCGATCCGGTTTGAACACTAGGTATCGATATATAAACCACTGAAACAGACGAAAATATTTGAGTTAGCAACAGAAAGATTATATGGATTCCGAATATAGCAGTCCAGTACTACATTATATTCTTGTCAACTGTTCAGCACCATAATTTCTTCCGCAGAAATCTCTTGTCCTCACACTAATTATATTGCAGTGATAAGTAGACTTGTATACTTACTGAAGAAAACAGTATGCCAACAAGTTCTAGGACATTTGGAATGACCGGCAGCTTGTCAATTGCCTATCCGAACAAGGGGAAAAAAAAGAGCATAAAACAGTAAATAGAACTTAGAAACATCGAAAGGCGGTAAAGACAATAGGCACTGCATTTGCATGAACATTTTGGTAGGGAGGGGTGGATATTCTACCAAAGAGTATCTTCTATGAATATGATCACATAGTATAAGTTACCGTAAAACCGGAAGTGTTCACGAACTTAGAAACATCAAAAGGGGATAAAGATAAAAGGCACTGCATTTTCATGAACACTGTTGTAGGGAAGGATGGATAATCTACCAAAGATTATCTTATCTAAATATGATCACATAGTATAAGTTAACATTAACACTGTAAACCGGAGTTTTTCTAACCAAGTTTAGATGTAAGGAATAGTTAATCATGAGATACTTCAACTCTAAAACATATTTCTTGATTCACTTTCAAGACATTTCTGACACTGAGAGCACAACATACTGCTGATTTCTTATTATTGTAAGACGAACATAAAGTGAATGGCCAGTTGGCAGATGATGAAATTTTCCATGTCAATTGGGGTGAATCACATCTCTACTTGTGTGATGAACTTATGATCGTTTCAATATCTATCTTCTAAAGAACTAATGTGGATCTTGATCAAAATAAAGAGTCATGAGCAATACCGTTACTAGATTAGCTGAAGCCCAAATAGCTACTATTGCTGCAAACCCCAAACCAATAAGAGCCAGTCGGTCTTCAGAACTATCCCACTGTTTGCAACCAATAAACAAACGTCAAAAGAACATAAATATCAACATGGTAGAAGCCTTATGTATCTGCATTATATACATATTCTGAAAAGATATACACATCCTGAAAAGCACCCAGCAGGAGAAAAGCAGAGACTACACAATACAAGAAATGCAAGAAGGTGAAGTTAGATGACCCTAACATGTTAAAACGCAAAACAAAAACGGAAATATTGTGGATGGGGATAGAAACTCACAAGATTCTGAATCGACTTAACAATAGTGAGGGAGGTTGATGACTCCGAGCTTTCTCCAGTTGCCTTAACGATATAAGCTACTCGATTCGGTTTCACTGCACAGGACGATCTTCAACATTCATGGACTTAGAAACAATGCTAAAAATCTATAAACAATTGAACTGAATGAACTCTGGTGCCTTTTGTATTCTCTCAAAAATCTTCTTAGAGTCACCAACACGTGAATATGTTGCATCTAGGAACAACAACAACAACAAGTTACCAAGATTCCCAGACCTCAAAATTCTACCTTTCTATTCTACACAACCAAAAGTTCTCCCAGAATTCATTGTGAATTATGTTTCATAACACACAAGAATTGGGTTAATACCGCATCATTTCCCCCATCTGACATCATATACTAGGAGACACCCAGTTCAAGTAACTTATATCCCCCACTTCCCACTTTCTAGTGATATTCTGCTGCTATCAAATATCAAAAGAATAGCGCTTGAGTCGAAATGTCTTATCATGTGAGGTTTAATCGCAAGATCAAGCAACCGCACCATAAAGGGAAAAGCGTTATCTTTTTATTGCCACTGTTCTTGTTCAATCAACATTAGCTTACCTCTAATGGGAGAAAAAGGAAGCTTTTGAAAAGCCCTGGAAAGGGTTCTTTTACCATGAACCAGCAATGGTGGAGGAGGTAAATTTGCAGCAAATGAAGCCATTATACCTAAAAGCAGATGAGAACTCAGAAACAAAAATCAAAATGGCAAAAAGATGTAATTTTGAGAAGTGGGTTTCAATCCTGAGGACCAAAATGTTCCAAAAAAGTGAAGGGGTTGAGATTTTAGCCTACAACACAAAAATGTACCAATCAAAACTCGACGAAGCTTTGGGCGCCACAAAATTGTCTAGGCTTTTGTGGTTGACAGCTCTTAGAACACTTTCCAAAAGTTTTGTTCAGGTGTGGCTGGGCCTAGCATACAACAAAGCCTCCAGGTCGACAGTTTTGGTCTGAAGTACAATAATTACCTGTAGACAAGAAAATTTCGTAGGTACAAATCAAGCAAATTATAGTTTTGTAGACAGCAATTTCATGAAAGTTGTGATTTTTGAACAGTTAAAAATCTGCACTTATGAAAAAAAAGTAACATTCAAGCATGGTACACAGACCACAGTGTATACTCAATGAGATCTTTTGTTATCGAACAACTGAAATTTGTGTTTTTTTCTTCTTTATAGATCGTAAAACTCTTAAAAATATCACAAGACCTTCTTTGTTTAGGCTTGTATTCGGTTAAAAGTTGATATCTGGATTCACAATACGGACTTCTTTGATTATTTTACCATATAGTGGCTGTTATGTTCATTCTTCTTTTTGGGTTTTTCTCTTTTCTTATTTGTTTTTTTTCTCTTGAGAGCACTTTGTGTGCCTGCAAACTAAGCAAGTTTGTAAGAAACGGAACCTGGGACATATTAAAGTTTTGACCTTTGCTTGATTTTACTTGTTCAGCGTAGCAGGCGTAATTTTCTTGGAACTAATGCCCTGTCAAGCACTTCTTGTTCTTGTATATTCTGCTATACAGGTGTGTCGCGTAAGCATTGCTGAGTTCAAAGGCCTTGCCTTTCAAGAACAGAGTAAAGATGGATCCTATTGAGCAAGGAGTTATCCCATCTCACGGGTAATAGTATAAATCGTAAGGTTATTGCTGAAATGGTTGAGAAGGAAAGTTGTTTGAGATTTGGTCTCCAAGAAGACTTCTGAACCACACTGAACTCTTTGTGTCTGTTCTCTTAGTCGGATTAGCTGTGCGTATTGGTGGAGATATAAGGACGTGAAATGCCGTAGATTTGAGAGAAATTGATCATCAAAAATGGTAAAAATTTTCTGAAGAAGAAATCTCAAAATGATTCAAGCTTCTGTAAAGAGCAGAAGCTGATCTGCTTGTTCTGTGTACAGAATAAATCCTGACACACAAGAGATTCCTACAATAGTTATTCCTTGGGAAGGTTAATCCATACTCACGTAGTCATCCATTTGAAAATGACTCATCTATTAGTTCAAGTTTTGAGAGGCAGTGAGACATTAGGAAATATATTTTCTTCGGTTCATTGTCTATAATATATATGCAACTTGAGCTTAGTTCGTCAATGACAATTTTCTAGACACAAACTTTTCACCCATCTAACAGTTAGTCTGATATTTTACTCTTTTAAAGATGTAGTCGTCATCTTTCTCTCAAAGCTTCCTTTCTAATTTTTTTTCATTATGATCGAATGTAGCAGAAGTATATATTTTAATGCATTTGTTAGATCTTGTGAAGTTGCCACTTGAAAACTAATATGTTGCTTTTCAAACAATAATTGGGAGACAATGATAAGAACAAATATGGTCTTTTCTAAACTACTCTAGTTGAACTTTTGCTTCACTGATGAGAACTACCGAGTTGAATCCGTTCTGGCGTGTGAGTTTGAACATATACAATAAATTTCAAACCCTGCTCGTGTTATTTGCCAATGTTTATGTAATGATCTGGATGTTATTATACTGAGTTTAGTTTCCATGGGGGCAAGGCCTTCAAAAATTTTTCCCTTCAAAAATTTTTCATGCTTAATGCTTTGGACTCTGCAATATATTCGTTGATTGCGCAATCATTGTCATTTCCTGCATAAAAACCAAAGACTTGATGGTTCATTTGCATTTCTTTGGCTATACTTCGCGTGAGAATATTTCATTTTTTCTCTTTCTCTAAAGACAATGGTCTAGTGGACCAGACAAACAGCAGATAAGATCACTGAAATGACTAATCTCCGTAAGCATTGACCAGCCTGATTCCTGATTCTTAATAAAACTTTGCATCTAACAAGTTAAAATGTATTGCTTTGCTTATTATCAAAGTTTTTATGAACTGGACCCCCAGGCATGGATATATCCTCCTTGAGTTAGCTGTAGACTGGTAGTTACATCTTATATTGTTTGGTGAGTTGAAGTGGTACTGAGAGAAAATTACCATTTCCAGTCATCTTCTTTGGCCTAACATCTATCCCGTATGAAATATGAACTCTGAGTTAGCTTTTCTTGCATTGAATTGGAAGACTGTCAACTGCAGGTGTTTGATCTTAGGCTATGGCTTGTTTTGATTTGTGTAAATTTTCCAGAAAAAAATGACCCATCTTAAGCACTTGAAAGAAATGCACCATTGCATAATTCAGGTGCAAAGGACTCTACAGGTCTTAAGAATTTAAGTGGTCGTTCATGCTCTGATGACAACAGTTACCATCTATTATTATAAGTTCATTCATTTAGCTGGAATAGGATTCTCTAACCCTCCTTTTGTGCAAAGGACTCTTTGCAAGTTTCATACTTAGCTGGTAAGCAATGGGCTTTCCTGAATCACTGGCACAGAGGGGTACAGACAGATACACAACAAATTCGTACAACGTTGCTTCATAATGAACTTCATTCCATTTTATTGCTATCTTTAAAATGTTGCATGGCATTGTATGTTCAGGTATCCTATCACCTGACATGCATGTAAAACAACCATTTAAACTACTTTTCAACATCTAACAGTCTCTCAAGGTTGGACAGATAGAAACTAGAGGCTAATTTCTATAATGCAGAATACTACAGATTCATTCTAACTGTGGCTAAAAAATGACCTGTCATTGCCATCTTTATTTGACTCAATTGTCAATGTGACTGCATTTTTACAAAGATAAACTCCTACGCTGCATCAGTTCCTTGTAGATTGCGTGTCGTGTGGTATTAGGATTCATTCATCCGTTGGCTTAGTTATTCAAATTTCTTGATTTGTTTTACCAATCTTAAGAAGAAGAACATTGCTAGTCATTTGTTAATATATGTTGATAGAAAACCATAGTATCACAGTGTGAGACAGCTTTTAAACATAAGATAATAATTTGAGAAAGGAAAATTTGATTACAATTCTGCAACTTTCAGAGGAACAGATGGAAAGAGGCAATGAAGATTACGAGTTGGCGATCCAAATGGCGAATTCTGCTGGATCATCACACATCTTTCCGACCTGACCTGACCTTTTTAACAGTGATGGATCATTAATTCTGAAAGTTCCATCAGAGTGCACTTGTATGCGGATGAGTCTTACAGAATTTCAACAGTTTTTTGTTATATGCACTCTAATATAATAAAATAACACAGAAAGAACTTAAATAAGAACTAGAGACTTCACATTATTTGGTTCCGTACTTTTCATTATACTACATCCAAGCATTTTTTATTGGTTAATCATCCTTTGTCATGCTGATTATCTGATGCCACACACATTCAGTGATTCATGTACTGTCTGCTTGTGAAGTATAATCATGTCTGCTTTGTCTTAGAGATTGACGATGCTTTGCTGTAGATTTACTGGATATGACCAAAAGAAACTTCGATTTCCAATGATCTAAGAGGTCCCCCCTAATCCAGTTGAGACAAAACTGGAAACAAAGTCCAAAGAAGTTTTGGATTAGTACTCATAATCCAGTTCTCAGGTGCATAGTCTGCATTTATTATGAACATCCACATTTACATCTCTTTTATCTATTGGAGGTTGCCAGAGCCAACTAATTTTCTTGGTCAGTTAGCTGATATGAAGATGTTTTGAATTTTGCAGCAAGGTATCAGTTACCCATTTCTTCACTTTGTAAACTTTCTGCAAAGACCACATTTTGTTTGAAAGTAGCTGATATACCCTTTAACAAGTTTCTTTCTTTACACTGTTCTGTCCTTCATTTGTAAGCTTTTGTCATCTTTCTTTGACACCTTTCTAATCTCTTCATCATTCCAAAGTTTCCACTTTTAGTACCTTAACTTATCAAAACTACGCTTTCCCTAAGCTGTTCAAAGTTTTGGGACTCCAAACTTGTTTTTTCGTTAAAACAACTTGGAAATGAAGAAAAGCAAATCTTGGTTATTGCTTGTTAGATTTCAAGTTTGCTGCTTTTTCTTTTCTTTTTTCTGACTTTCCCTTATCAGTTTCACAAATAAAAGTTGTATGTATGGAATCTAAAAGGGAAAAGGAAAGATGAAGAGAAATTGAAATATTCTATTATATTTGTTAGGAATCATGTGATTGCTTCATATTATCTACCATTCCTAACTAACAAAGCACATAACTATGGAAATTATTTTTCTGGTTTGAATTGCATAAAACTCAATCATAACCTATATGGCACCAAAGCTTTAATTATATAAGGTGATGGCTAATAATGGCACTCATGAACTCTCTTTCCTTACTTATCTTGAGCATTAACTACTATCAAGGACATAAAACTATGTACATCAACAAAGGTCAAAAGGTTGATTGATTGGAATTGCACTAACGTAGATTTTTTTTTAAAAAAAAGGAGAGTGTAAATATTAATTTTTTGTGGGGAGATACAAGAATTACCAAGAAAAAAAGTTGAAGAAACCTTTAAGATGGCCTTGAAGTTAACCCAGTTAGGACTCGTTAATCACAAAATTTAATATTTTAAAAACTGAACATTCTACCTGTTTAATAGTGAATATTTTGAACTGGTTAATTTTTCAGTTAAATTTTTAATTTTTTAGTTTGATTTAGTTTAATAACTTTTGTTGTTAAAAATCGATTTGTTTTTAAATTAATTGGCTAATTTTTGTAAATTAATCATTTTTATAAACAAAAAATCATTTAATTTTTATTTAATAGTGTATTTTTTAATTAAATTTAAAAAAAATTTATAAGTAAAAACAATATTTTTTAATCATTTTTTAAATTCTTCAATTTTATTCATTCTTTAGTATGTTTTATGATGGTCTAATAAAGATTGAACATTTTAACAATAATCCTCTTTTCTTATCGGTTTAACTTCCGGTCCGGTTATGAAAACATCAGTAAAAATACACGAGAACTATAACTAAGTGGTATTTAAATCGAATTTATTATTTGATTTTAAATTATTAAAATTGATCAAATAATTTATTTAAAATATCTTAATTTACATATATTAAATTTAATATTTTCAATAAAATTGAGTTTCGTTAATATTAAAAAATATATATGCAAAAATTACCTGCCAAGAAAACACACCTCATCTTGAAATTACTTATTCTATGCAATGTATGTCTTTTCACTCCCCAATTATTGTTTCTTGGGAGGCCATGACCATGACCATTTTGGTTACTAATGGCTCAGAAAAGTTACTTCCTTTGTTAACAGTGAGATGGAAATGCTTTCAACTTTTAGGAAACTTTGTCAAAGATGCTTTTACCTTCTTTTTGGTATACTTTTTAATTCTTTTTTAATTATAATAATATCAAATTAATTATATAATTTAAATAAATAAAATCATTATATAAATGGGTAAGTTTCAAATTTTAATAAAAATCAAATTAACCCATCCATTATTCACCTCTAATTCCCTTATAAATTAATTAAAATTTTCTTTTTACCTTGTTATGAGTGTGGGGATGACAATTTTTGACTTATAAGCTTACATTTAGTTGTTTTAAATGGGTCAATTCTTAGGTTAAACCCAACTTTATATTAACTCGAGACCTAATTATTATAAACAAAATAACTCCATTTTACTTAGAAGAATTATGTGTCAGGTAAACTAAGATTTGGCCAATTCAAATTTTGAATTTAATTTAAAAAATTAAATTATTTTATATTTTTAATAGCCGACTTATGGATCATATTCAGCCTAATATTGACTCGAAATTTAATTATTTTAAATAAAATAATATTATTTTACTTAGAAGAATTAGGTTTTAGGTAAACTTAAATTTGGACAGTTTAAATTTAGACGTAATTAAAAAATTTTCGTTATTCTATAATTTTTAATTTTAAAAATATGGATTGGCTGTACTTCCCCATCCCAGTATGAGTGGTGGAATAAAGTATGAGTTGTATATGTGAAACTGTGCATAGGAATTAGGGTTTGACTAAGCCAAGTAGGAAATAATATTTAAAACAATTTGGAAAGCTTGGAGCCAAATCCATTAATTGCATTCACTTCTCTCTTCCTTTAAATGATAAAAAGACACAGATATATATAAATAGATATTATTATTATTAACAAAAATACTTTGGAAGTTGTAACCTAAATTGACTATACAATACAGATATATATCCTATTTTGACTTTGGCTAGCTAATAGTAAGCTGCATTATGGAACATGGCTTTAGCCAATGAAGCTAACTTTTTCTTCTTTATACTTTCCATTCTTTACCTCTCGTAATATGAATGACTATTGGGCTCCGGCTAGTCCGAAATTAACGAGTCAGGCTTGGATAGACCGAATTTTAGGCCCATTTTTAAAAATCGAGTCTCGGTTAGGATCAGGCTTAGACTACCTAGGTCTGGCTTTGTCTGAGGCTGACTTTTATAAGTATAACAACATTGTTATATATTTTTAATTTAAATAAAAGTTTGAATAGAGCTTGAGCTAGAGCTCGAGCTCGGACTGGGCTACCTCAAGCTCAGGCTTGTGCCCACTACCTCGAGTTCGATTAAGCCCAGCAACAAGTGGTTACGTCGCCATCCCTACTTCTAAGAATAGCATTGAGTCGAATTGGGTTCCGGTCTGCTCAAAGTTAATAAACAAGTCCAAGTATAAGCTATAGGGATGACAAATATGAATTAGCCCAGGTTGACCGAGCCACTGGTCAAGATTGCTTGGCCCAACGGGAAGGTACAAATGTCGTTGTTTTTATTTTAAAAAATATAAAGTTAGGTTGAGCCAGTTCGTAGGTTAGCTCGAGTGGAATCAATAGCGACTCAGGCTTAAATCCAGCCCGACCTATTGTCATCTCTATTAAGCTAAAAGCCTAAAATTTAATTAATTTTAAAACATGTGGTCGAGAAATTTGGATAGCTCTAAATTTGATCGAATTTAAGTTTAATTAAAATTTTAAACTAAAATTTTAAAAATCACTTAAAACTTGAGTGTTTTTGTGGAGTCAGATCAAGTTAAACTTGAAGTTAAAAATTAAAAAATATATATTCAAGCTCGACGCGAAACTTAATCAACTCGTATTAAATCAGTTAACTTTATCCAAATTAAATCCTTTAACTTCTATGTAAGATCAAATCAGGCCCTTATCTTAAATGTTATCTCCAATCTCTCCTGACTAGTCAAATAGAGGATAATAAAGAGGAAGGACAAAGTTATTTTAATTAAAAGTTTATAAAAATCTAATAATACACTTTATTTTATGATTTTATATGAATATTAATTTATATCTGAAAGGAGCCAACCTCTTAAAAACATTTTTTAAAGAATAATTATTAAAAATTTTATATATTTGCAATTTACCATATAAAAAAGGCTTGGTCATCGCCGTTATATATTTAATAATATATTTACATCTATTTGTTGTCCTTTAACATTTTTATTATATATATATATATATATATAATTAATCAACTCTATAGTTCAAATTTGATCTACAATTCAAAATGTTAAAGACCATTAGTTGTTGATTACAGTAATAAAGAAGAGTAGTTCTAAGATTATTTTTTATTATTTTGTAACACTAAAAAAATATTTCTTTTCTTATCGGAAAACAATGGATTCTTCGGTTTTGATAAAGTTGTTGCCTTTGGTGGGAACGTGAGATTGCTGATAAATCAAAATCAAAACGAGTTTGTGTTCTTGCAAAATAAATTAAAAGTTATAACAATAAGTGAGGATTAATTGTATGTTTATATGCTTGCAAAAATAATTATATCCACATTAATAATGTCTAGTGTTGTATTAAAAAGATAAATTTTAAGATATTATTACATTGTAATTATATGAAAATAAATTGATTTATTCATTTTTAAAAAATAGATATTATCATAAGAAAGTCAATTTTGTAGAAAACGAGTTTTTAAAACCAATATTTCAAAAATCAAACTGAAAGTTACACTGATAAGACAAGAGGTTTAAGGTATAAATGATTCAATTAGTATTAAAATTTCATAAGACCAGCTTAAGGTTAAATAATATTAAAATATTAAAATATAATTAAAAGAGATTGTTCTCGTCCATCGAAAATTTTGAAGTTTAATTTTAAAAATATTGCAAAATAAAAATTAAGTAATCTATTTTAATTTATAAGAATATATTAATTGGTTAATTAATAAATTGATCAATTTTTAGCATTAAGAGTTATTAAAATAAATCAAATCAGAAAGTTAAAAATTGAATTAAAATACTGGATGGTTCAAAATTTCTAAGCTGATTAAATTTTTTAATCATTGTTTAAAACCAACAATGTTCTCTGGAATGCCAAAAATACATATGCAAAACCAACGATGCATACTTTTCAATTTTAAAAATGTACACACAATCTCTTTTCATTTGTTTAACATATTTTATTAACATGTTTCATGTTGTTGAATTTTTCTTGAAATAAAATTAGTTTTTGTGAACTAATCAATCAACTTCAAACCCTAAAAAACAATCCCAATCAATGTCACAATAATAATAAAGTGGTGATAATTGTATTACACCACAACTAATTTTCTTTTCCTCTTTATACATTTAAAATAATCACCTAACTCTTTATTTTTTAATGTGGTGTCTTATAGTTATATGCATATTATTTCTCACATTGAATTGTTTTCTTAATGAAATAAATAAGCATTTTTATTTGTCTTTCACTTCAAATTATTTTTTTATTCTAAAAAATACATATCTTAGTAACTAATCAAAATTTGATAAAAAAAACTATTTAGGTATTGAAAAAAAATACTTTAAGTTGTAAATAAATTTAAAAAATAGAAACATAAAAGTAGTAGAATGTAAACAAATAATTAATAATAAAAAAGGAGAAACTATGACAAAAGAGTTAATTGATCCTAACTATAAATAACAATTTGAGTCCAATTTTATACTAAAAAAAATACAAATACAAATTTATTTAAAAGGGTCTCTCATTTAACCATTAATTTATTATTTAACTTCAATATTCATCAAAACTCATCTTAGAAAAGGTAAAAACTTGAAGAACTAAAAATAATTAACCATTGGATTACTATTTAATAATTTAAGATGTTCATATAACTATACTACAATTTCCATAGTTATCTTAACATGTTTTGAGGTAATGTTTTGAATAATTGAGTGAAAGTAAAAAGAATATATAATTACTATTAAATATTATTTTAGTTTGTGATTTCAATTAAATTAATAAGTTGTTCTTATGAATTATTTTTAGAAAACGTGAATGAATTATTGGAAGAAATTAATTAGTGAATTATTATATTCTCTAAAAATTTACTGGCGATCGATTTAAAAAATAAAATTTTTAATAAGAGAATTAGAGATGAATTTGATTTGGTTTGAAATTAATAAGTCATGTTTAATTTAACTCGAATTTTAAGTCAAGTTTAAATTTCGAATAACGAGTATATTTTTGTTAGAAAATAATATTATTTTGATTTGATATGATATTTGAATATGAGTCTCATATGATATAGTCATAAATTAACGAGTCCATTTTGACCGAGCTTCAATTTTAGATTTAAGTGTTCGTTTGTAAAAATTTTAGTTTAGGTTTGAGCTACTTATACTTGACTCGACCCAAGTTTAAAAATTATAAGCAAAATAAAACGATGTCGATTTATATTTTTATTTTAAAAAATGAAAAATCAAGGTAAGTTAGAGTAACTCAGCTCATTGCCATCCATAATTTTGAGAAATGTAAATTTACATTTGTTCCAATTGCCATAATTTGCATTCAATTGTGATAGATAGAAGCTTGATGAGCTGAGCTAGAGAGCGGAAAAGGCAGCTTGAGCCACAAAGCCGAGGAGGGTCCCAAAGTCCAAAGCTTTGCCAAAAGCCACCAAATAGAAGCGAAGCATAGCACAAGACTATAAAAGAGAAGAAACCGTTGGAGTGAGTGGATCATTCAACTGCTTAGAAGTTAGTTGGATCTTCACATGTCCACTTAGAATATCTAACAGTCAACTCCTACCAGCCCCCCCCCCCCTCTCTCTCTCTCTCTCACAATCTGTGTGTTTGTGTGTGCGTCTTCCAATCCCCACTATGAAACAATGCCTCTCTTTAGTATATATTTTGTTTTATATCCTTAAATCAACACGGTCCCACTTGAACATTCATCTCTTTCTTCAAAACCCACCATTGTTGGCTTGCACCTTAAAGCTTGATCTGCAGGGAGAAAAAAGAAAAACAAGCTTCTTTGCATTGCCATGGGCGTGGACATGTCCAATCCACCAACTTCTCACACCAAGGACTTCTTTGCTTCTCCTGCTCTATCCCTCAGTCTCGTAATTTCCCTTAACTCTTCTCTTCCTCATCAGAACTTTTCTGTTTCTATATATTTGTAGTTTTACATGTTCATCTCTATTGTTATGTTCTGAGCTGTGTTTTGTTTATGCATGTCTGTCTACTCGATCGTGTTACATAAAGTTTCCAACTTTCGCTTCTTTTGGCTACCATCTTCAAAACCCACCAATATTTCTTTTTCTTTTTACGAAAACCGGAGTCTTTATGCATGTAATCGATGATTTTTGGCATGTGCTTGCTATGCATATCGTTCATATTCAGGGACTTTGACTTGGAGGCGGGCCGCTTGTTTTCCCTTTCTAAACGTTTGGTTGGTTTTCGTTTCGTGATATTGAAGGCGGGAATCTTCCGTGGGGCTAATGTAACCCCGACGTCGGCGGCTGCGAGCGTGGAGGTGGAGGAGGGGGATGAGGGGAGCGGCGGAGGAGTGGTCGCCGGAGGAAGAAGAGATGAGACGGTGGAAATTAGCAGCGAGAACTCGGGCCCCATGAGGTCAAGATCAGACGATGATTTTGAAGGTGAAGGTGAACCTGATGATGAAGATGGTGACGACAAAAGCAAAAAGAAAAAGAGAAAGAAGTATCACAGACATACAGCTGAGCAGATCAGGGAAATGGAAGCGTAAGTATTTTACCATGTCCTATACCCGTACATGCATACACGTACGTGTATATTCATGCATATACATACTAGTATGTCTTGACGGAAAGTACAAGGATTATGTTTTAACTGCAAATGCAAAATGTATAGTTAAGACAAAGCAAAGCCAATGTTTCCATAGAACTACCTCAATGGAATGTGCAAAAGGAGGGATTATAAAGTTGATGATGATTTAGAATTCTATGGGAAAAGTTACCTTTTCTTCTTCCCTCAACATGTCAATGGATATCTATTACAGAAGTGTATAAACAAAGCTGTTCCTTTCAAGTTTCAATCATGGGATATGAGAGGAAGCACTGAATCTTCTGTGTATATTCTGGTCTTTCAGGCTATTTAAAGAGTCGCCACATCCAGATGAGAAACAAAGGCAACAACTGAGCAAACAACTCGGCCTAGCTCCTAGACAAGTCAAGTTTTGGTTTCAGAATAGGCGTACTCAGATAAAGGTGTGTAATTGCAATCTTCTTTACATTTTGTATCATCGGTCACACATGGACTCTGAATTCCTGCGAGTTTCAATCACATTTGAGAAAGATGTCAATGTTGCAGCAAATAAGTTGTGTAGCATTTAATGAGTATAGATGTGTGTGTTCTTCACAGGCTATACAAGAACGCCATGAAAATTCTCTGTTGAAAGGTGAAATTGACAAGCTCAGGGAGGAAAACAAGTCCTTGAGAGAGACCATCAATAGAGCTTGCTGCCCCAACTGTGGTGGTTCTACCACTAGCAGAGACTCTAGCTTGACAGCTGAGGAGCGACAACTTCGGATCGAAAACGCCAAACTCAAATCCGAGGTTAGGATGATTGTGAACGTTTTTCCCTGAGTGCCAATCATGTATGTGTTTGCTTTACACTTCGTATGGTTTCTTTGTTTAGGTAGAGAAGCTTAGAGCAGCTTTGGAAAAGCAGCCTTCAGGAGCAGCAACCTCATGCTCAGCAGGAAATGATCAAGAGAACAGAAGTTCTCTGGATTTTTATACTGGAATATTTGGCCTTGAGAAGTCAAGAATTATGGAGATTGTTAATCAGGCAACAGAAGAGCTCCAGAAAATGGCCACTGCTGGTGATCCCCTCTGGGTTAGAAGTGTTGAAACCGGTCGAGAGATTCTTAACTACGACGAGTACATCAAAGAGTTTGGTGCAGAAAATTCAAGCAGTAGCAGGCCAAGGAGGTCCATTGAAGCCTCAAGAGAGACTAGAGTTGTTTTCGTGGATCTCCCACGTCTGGTTCAAAGTTTCATAGACGTGGTGAGACACTAATCTGACTTCTGATAGCGATACACTTTAGTAATCAGTACTGATAATCAGCTAAATATTAAGATAATCTTCACTTTTTCTTCTTGAAGAATCAATGGAAGGAAATGTTTCCATGCTTAATTTCAAAAGCAGCCAACGTTTATGTCATCTGCAGTGGTGACGGACCAAACAGAAATGGCGCAGTGCAATTGGTGAGTACTAATTTGACCTCTTCTGCAATTAATTCTTTATTCCTTTACTAACAAATTCAGTAGCAATTAATTCTCTGTTCCTTTAATAACAAATTCAGTAAACAAACACGTACAGACTTTTCACAAGTCTAGTGATTTACGAGTCTGCAAACACATAAAAACAAAGCTCAGGCGTAAGGAATCACCATCAAGTTCATGTCCTAGGAGGGCTAGAGATCGTTTTTCTTTTGGTTATAACTAAATTTGTTTTTGGTACAGAAAATAATCTACAAAAAATAATGGTATATAGTGGTCCATCTTTGGAAAAAGGATGTGGGCCTTATTATTTTCAAGGATTACGATAAAGGAGAGCAGACTCAGCTACAAGTCAAGCAGGTTGAAACTTCGACACCAAACAAGTAGTTACACAAGTTAATTAGACATTTTAAAAAACTAGTAACTTAAATAGATTTCCGTGAGATAGGATAGGCATCCTGAAGATCAGTATCCTGTTCAGAAGGCTCTTCTGATGGGTCTAAAAAGTTGGTTCCTTTTTCAGTTTTATGCATATGTAACAAGTTAATGACCAAAAGGGATTCATGGGCTTCAAGATTGTTGTCTAGCAACTATGTGAGGTAATTGCATAGAAGCAGACATTGAATATCTCTGAAAAACTGAATTTCCTTCTTCCTTGAAAAAAAGCTGTTTTACCAATACGAGGGTAGAA
Source organism: Erythroxylum areolatum (assembly GCA_024520975.1). Lineage (NCBI taxonomy): Eukaryota > Viridiplantae > Streptophyta > Magnoliopsida > Malpighiales > Erythroxylaceae > Erythroxylum > Erythroxylum areolatum. The sequence continues at coordinate 3,639,918 of JANIJH010000005.1, read as the reverse complement.
ATCACAAGTGCTTCCAATTCTTGTTGTTATCTAGTTGGAATAGGGAGGGAGATAAGTAGTGGGATTTGATTCTGTGTCAGAAATATTATCTTCAAATTAGAATCTACTGAATCTGCAATGGTCATATAAGGATACAAATTGTTATAACCTTTGATTTCCACGAATCCCTTTTCCAGAATTAATCATCTGCAGTTATTGCAGATGTTTGCAGAGATGCAAATGATGACACCTCTGGTGCCCACTAGAGAGGTGTACTTTGTTAGACACTGCAAGCAACTTAGTGCAGAGAAATGGGCAATTGTTGATGTTTCCATAGACAAAGTTGAAGATAACATTGATGCTTCACTTGTGAAATGCAGAAAACGTCCTTCTGGCTGTATTATTGAGGATAAGTCAAATGGCCATTGCAAGGTAAACAAACTTGTCACAGATTATCCTGATATACTCCTAAGAAACGTATGAATGGTTAATCATGTTTAAAGGTTAGGGTCAAAGCCAAAAATAGAACTATATACTAGAACGATCATGATAAATTTTGCAATGATATCCATTTCAGGTAACCTGGGTGGAGCACCTGGAATGCCAGAAAAGCACAGTCCATACCATGTATCGCACTATCGTCAATCGTGGTCTAGCCTTCGGTGCAAAGCATTGGGTTGCAACATTGCAGCTCCAATGTGAGCGTCTGGTTTTCTTCATGGCTACCAATGTTCCCACAAAAGATTCAAGTGGTAAGCTAGGTTTCTAATAAGAGTTCGGATAATCTTAAGAAAGTAACTGCAAAATTCATGACTATTTGTGTATTATAGTTAACATGTATCCTGCATGTGAATTTTGTTGTGCGTAGCAGCTGAGATAATCAGTTGCACAATCAAGGCTGTATATAGCATGTCAATATTTTTGCTTCGCTCTAAGGAACTTTCTTCATTTGTAAAAATAGGAGTTGCAACACTAGCTGGGAGGAAAAGCATCCTGAAGTTAGCACAGAGAATGACTCAGGGGTTTTGCCGCGCAATTGGGGCATCAAGCTACCACACATGGAACAAGGTATCAAGCAAAACAGGAGAGGACATAAGGGTTTCCTCTAGAAAGAATTTAAATGACCCTGGTGAACCTCTTGGAGTGATCTTGTGTGCAGTTACTTCAGTGTGGCTGCCTGTATCTACTCATGCCCTGTTTGATTTCTTAAGAGATGACACACGTAGAAATGAGGTATGAATGCTTGCATAAAGTAAAGTCCTCGGATAAATTTCCTCGACATACAAAGAATGGTTAGAATGTAAAGACAAAATCTTCTTCATGATTCACAGTGGGATATCATGTCAAATGGGGGTCCTGTACAATCAATTGCAAACTTAGCCAAAGGACAAGATAGAGGCAATGCAGTAACCATTCAAGTAAGTTTCTTTCCCATATTCAGAGATTTGGTAAGTTTGAGAATGATCATTTGATAGTATAACAAACTTTTCATCACAGGCAATAAACTCAAAAGAAAACAGTATGTGGGTAATCCAAGACAGCTGCACCAATGCATACGAGTCCATGGTGGTCTATGCCCCTGTGGATATTACAGGAATGCAGTCTGTGATTACAGGATGTGATTCAAGCAACATTGCAGTACTACCTTCAGGATTTTCAATTCTTCCAGATGGACTTGAATCAAGGCCACTAGTTATCACTTCTAGACAAGAGGAGAAAGGCACAGAAGGAGGATCGTTACTAACAATGGCATTCCAAGTCCTTACCAACACCTCTCCTGCAACCAAATTGACTGCGGAATCGGTGGAATCCGTTAGCACACTGATAGCATGTACATTGCGCAATATTAAGACAAGTTTGCAATGTGAAGATAGTTGATCACCTTCTGTTAGTTTTGGGTAGACATTGGTCAAGTGTAAAACATTAGGCTTGTAATAGGGCTTTTCAATTTCATTTTTGGGTCTCTATTTACATAGTTCAGATATTGTAGCACGG
>JANIJH010000005.1:3602970-3616641 GCA_024520975.1 Erythroxylum areolatum | reverse complement strand
TTTTTTTTACATAATTATAGTTTTATTATTATTATTTTGAAATTATATATGGGTTATTATTATTAATATTATACTTTCGTATGATAATAATAATAATAATAATAATTATTATTAATTATTATTTACAAATTCCTTTTGGATATTTCATATATTTTGATTATTATTTCTGTTGTTGTTATTATTATTATTATTACTATAGCTCTTATTATTAATAATATTATTTATATTATTAGTATGATTATTTTTTCCTAAATAATAATAATAATAATAATAATAATAATAATAATAATAATATTTTTAAATATTATTATTATTAATAAATATTATTATTATTGTTATTATTATTATTATTATTAGGTTGTGATAGGATTGAATAATTAAAATCTATGTAAAACGACTTTAATTTTGGATAATTTTATTTTTTAATAAGGGGTAAATGTGTTATATGAAATAATTAAATTCAATTATAATCTTATTGGATTTATTCTAAACAGTATAATTAAATTAAATTCATTCATTACTGAATTTGTTCTAAACAGTGTAAATTGAATTCAATCTCAACTTTTATTAATGTAATCGAATTCAATTCGTTAATGAATTTAATTCCAAGGTTTCTAAACAGTCCTAAAGTTACAAGCCAACTCAAGGGATATATGGTTCTTTTCTTCTTAAAATGTTTCTGGTTTGCCTCCAAAGTTATTGGAAACAATCACTTCAGATGATGAAGCACAGAAACAACATTCGGAAGAAAAAGAATTTAATTTAGTAATTGAAAATACTCTCCTCCATTATGGGGTTTAAGAAAATTCTGTAGATATTGTTAGTTAAAGCTCAGTTGTCTAGATAAATTTATGTCCTTTTTTGACTAAACTTTGTCGGCTCTAATCACGTTCAGTGCAATGATTCTATCTTCAATGAAGGACCCTTGATTTCCACCAATCAAGGAAGATCGTCAGATTCAAACACTTTCAAAGAAAACCCACAAATTTGTTCTTGAGCATATCACTCAAATCTCACAAAGCTCGTACCTTTTTAACTGCAGAGTTCTCGAATCCCAAAACCAATCAAGACCGTCATGTTCACTAGAAAACCCACTTCAAGATCCATCCTTTTCAGTCTCACTATATTCCTTTTAGTCACTTCTCTGATCTCCATTATAGCCACCGATGAAGGAGGGATTGGAAATGATGATGAATTGGAAGAGTTGATAGCTATAGATGAGCAAGAAGGAGAAGATGAGCGGCAGCAAGATGGAGACACTCAAAAAGAAGCAGAGGTGCTGTCTAAAGCTCAAAGGATTGTTCTTGAGCTGAACACTGATAGTTCTAAGAGGATCATAGAGGAGAATGAGTTCGTATTGATTCTTGGGTATGCACCATGGTGTGCTAGGAGTGCTGAGCTTATGCCTAGGTTTGCTGAGGCTGCAAATAAGCTCAAGGAGACGGGGAGTCTTCTCTTGATGGCTAAACTTGATGCTGAAAGATACCCCAAAGCTGCTTCATTTCTCGGGATCAAAGGGTTCCCTACCCTGCTATTTTATGTCAATGGGAGCTCTCAGGCTTATAACGGTGGATTTTCCGCGTAAGTTCTGTTTTAGTTCTTCTTTTCAGGTTGATGTCATTGGCTGCTTGGAAAGTTTTAGCCTTGACACTATAAACAATGGAGTTATGTATCCCCTTACTTTTTCCGTACTTGATCTATAAAATTGTTAGTATTAAACTAGAATTTCTTGTTGAACATCCGTTACTTTGAATTGATTACTTCTTTGTTTGAACTATCAAATAGTCTACTGATTATTTTCGTGGGGTTGACTTTCAATCAGGGAAGATGTAGTGATCTGGGCTAGGAAAAAGACTGGAGTACCTGTTATTAGAATGAGTTCAGTTACAGAAGCAGAGGATTTTGTTAAGAAGTACCAAAATTTTGTCCTTGGTCTATTTAAGAAATTTGAGGTATGCTTATCTAAACGGCCTTCTAAACTATCTCTGCATAACTCTCTACCTTTAATGGGCAGATAATCTTTGACATATTTACTATTTATGAGGGGATTTTGTTCTGCATTGACATCTAAAACTACCCTTTTTCTCAGGGACCTGATTATGAAGAATTTGTAAAGGCAGCAATTTCTGACAACGAGATCCAGTTTGTTGAAGCGAGTGACGTTGAAGTCGCTAAAGTCCTTGTCCCAAATATCAAAGCTACTGACAGTTATATTGGATTGGTCAAAAGTGAGCCTGAAAGATATACTTCTTATGGTGAGTCAGCAAGTTGGTTGCATATGCAGATGTTTCTTCATAAGAAATTCATTGAACTTAAGTTCGTCATGCTGGTCAGACACATTAGTTTGTCACTGACTTGAGATTAGAAAATTTATTCCTATGTATGACTTTCTTTTATTCATGATTACTGGTTATTTAACTCCGACTAATTGTGTGCCTTTGAGACTAAACCATAGTAGCCGACTTTACTAACTATAATGGCTGGCATCTTTTTGCAGAAGGGATTTTTGAGGTGGATAAAATATTAGATTTTCTGGACCATAACAAGTTTCCATTGGTTACCAAGCTAACTGATCTGAATTCTGTTAAAGTTTACTCTAGTCCCCTGAAACTTCAGGTAACTCTTCAATTTCAATATTTTTCTTTTCTTTTTTATTTATTTTTGTTTTCTGTTCAAAACTTCAAATGTAAAAAGATTTGATTTAGAAGAATTCTGGACATAGAGAACAATGTGGTAAATTGACTAATGAATTTTAAGACTAGAAAAATGTGTATATAAATCCATGCCAACACAAATGCCAGAGGCCTCTAAACCGATCTTCCACAAGAAATTGTTAGCTGAAGTTAGATGTTTCCCATCATAATTTCCAGTTCCATCTGGTGTGAAGATTAACTAGATATCAATAATTTTATCAAAAAGTGGCTGTTAATGCTACCTTAATTGCATAGGATGGTTCATTAACCTTGGACGGTATGTTCATTTTCATCCAGGTAATGGTTTTTGCTGAGGATGATGAGTTCAAGAATCTTGCTGAGCCTCTTCAAGAGGTTGCAAGGAAATTTAAGTCAAAGGTGCATATATCGACAAACTAAGTTTAAAAAGCTTTTGTCTTTTATCTGCTAATATTTTAAAGTTGCACTCTTGCAGATTATGTTCCTATATGTGAACATCAAAGATGAAAACTTGGCAAAGCCCTTCTTAACTTTGTTTGGGCTTGAAGATTCAGAGAGCACTGTGGTAAGTGGAAACTGATCAGCCATTCAGTTTCTTGGAATTTAATCATATAGTCACTTATTTGCAACTGATACTAATCTTCATTTTGCTTTCAGGTGGCTGCCTTTGATAACAGAATCAATGCAAAGTATTTGTTAGAATCGGATCCGATGCCTAACAATATAGAAGTATTAACTGTCTTCATTAAATTATCTTTTCTTTCTGGACAGCATCTAGTAGCTGTGACATTTTATATGTTTGCTTTTATAGGAATTTTGCTCAGGACTTCTTGTTGGTAGTCAGCCGCTTTATTTCAGATCTCAACTGATACCTGACAATGTGAGTTTCACACAACCCCCCTCTCTCTCACTCACTTTTACCTGCTTATTTGATGAAGGTGCTTGATTTGCACAGAATTAGATACAGCATGTTAGCCAATTTCCCAGAAACTCCTTAACCTTCAACTTGCAGAAATGGAACACGGAATTCGTTTTTGGCATTGAATTTTACTGAAAATCAAAATATAAGCATCTTTTTAATGGTGAAAATGGCAGAAAAATGCAAGTGTACTGACTGTGGTGGGGAAGACTTTTGACGACTTGGTTCTGAGCAATCACAAGAATGTCCTTCTAGAGGTAAGCATAATGCATTAATCTAGCCCGCGATCAAGCTTTTCAGGCTACTGGCTGGAATGGTATATTTCCACTTCATCACTAGTGTCATTCTTATGTTGAATCCTCTAGCATAACTGAAGCTCACTTGCTATCATTCCAAAAGCTCTAGGAAAGCAGAATGCTTAAACTCGTATTAAACAGTTCACCAAAGGGGTCCCCACTATTCTGTACCTCGAACTATGCAGAAAGGGAAAGTTTGGTTTGCATACCAAATAATTTTGTAATAGGTTCCTTTTATAATACTTTGATGATTAAAAAAATATTTTGGAATCATCGTAATTAGATTGCATTACGTTGGAGGTAAGATACATCCTGTTAGGATAATATGCTGCTACACTATTCTAAATACTGCTAAGAGTGGAATATTAACTTCTGTCTGTTTATTCCATGAAAACCTTGTTCATGTATATAAAGGTACACACGCCATGGTGCATCAACTGTGAAACTGTAAAGAAGCAGGTTGAGAAGTTGGCTAAGCATTTTAAAGATTCAGACAATTTGCTTTTTGCAAGGATAGATGCTTCAGCAAATGAACACCCCAAACTATTAGTAAGCCATTTAACTAAATTGATTTACCTCATTTTTGCTGAGATTCATTTGTAGTCATAGGTTTCATGTAAACACTTCATTCTATTTTCCTTGAAACCAATCTACCATAGATATATTGTTCCTGTAATAAAGCTTACTAATTCCCATAAAATGGTTTGCTGTGTTATGATGATTTTGAGTACAACTATGAAATGAAGTATAAATGCTTGGATATTCGATAAAAGTTACATGTCTGTTGCCTGCTGATATGATTAATATTTATCTTGGTAGACTCAATTCGTGATAAATTTGTTACTCTTATTCATGTTTTGTTGTCAAACGAGCCTGAAGCAGTATTCTGAACGAACCATTTACACATAAAACCTCACTGGTTCTACAGAATCCCGTAGCTTCACGTTACAATTTAGCTTGCTGTATCTCCTGCTATGTTGTCTATCATGTGTGATTTTTTACTTATCTGTGGTAAAGAAGTTTGGCTTTCTATCTGGAGTTGCTAATTTCATTGTCGAGAAACTTGTAGATCTATCGAATTGTCAGATAATTATAGATGCTATATAGCGATCCTGCAAGAATTATGTGTTGTCATTAAAATATTGTAGGTCAATGACTATCCTGCACTGCTTTTTTACCCGGCTGATGATAAGGAAAACCCGGTATTTATTCTCACAATATATTTAACATTATTATTGTTTCTCTTTTGGAGCTTGAGTACTATTGTCCTTCATACCATGCAGATCAACCTTTCAACAAAATCCAGCTCAAAGGAGTTGGCGGCAATCATCAACAAACATTTGAGAGCAAAAGAGCATGTCTCTAAAGATGAACTGTAGAATACAGCAATCAGGTTGACGAAGTTTAAATACAATGATTGAGAAATTTAGACTAGTTTTTGGCCGGAAATACGGCACCTTTGCAAGCAGTTTCTTTTGCTTGCTTGACTAAGATGCTTCAAAAGAACTTCATATAGCTCCTGAGAAGTTTAGATTTTGTAGTCTTACCATCTTCATGCTAGTACCATTGTTCACAGAAATGATAGAACAGTTCTTGATAATCACATATGCAAAGACTCAGATCATTTTCCAGTGATTCGCAATATTGACATGGAGGTGGATGCTACATAGATGTGTACTTTTTTAGCTATGGTATAATCTGCGATGACAGCAACATAAAATTCTCACTCTGTAGCACTCATAAGCATGTAGCTGTGGCGGCGGCCAAAGCCTTCTGTGGTTACTCAACTGCTGACTCAATTTGGAATCTTCTGCCATAAGTGCAGTTATCTTGGCACCTGATTAAAGAAAGCTGCAAAAACTTCCTATAGTTTGTTTCTGTTATTTTACATAAAGAACTGACGATCAGACTTGCGAAATCCTTTGTTGAATCTGACTTGTACTAGCCAGAATGTCTGGACTTAAACCAAGAGTTCATGGATTAGTTGGTCTTCCCATTGACACTTTCTTGGTGCCAGAAGCATTACTTGGTTAAGATCAGACTTCATTCTATCTTATTAATTACTTGCTCTCCCGTGTACCAGGAGCGTTGTATTGTTAAGGTAAACTTCATCCAATTAAAGGTTTCTGGCTGAAGCTTGAAATGCATATCTTGGTAGCTAGGCTAGTTTTCCAGAGCACAATTAGCTAAACTCAGCAGCTGATCATAACAGTATTGTATTGCCACTTGATGACATTACAGAACTAAACGATCTTGGGGATGAATCATACTTTTATGGATAACCAAACAAAAGAACATTTATGGAATATGACGTCAGATTACATAACCCCATTATCCAACTTGTCCTCTTCTGACTCATTCTAGAATTCACCAAGCTTTTGGAACTGATATACCACAAGATACTTGTCAGGCTAGGACTTATAGGAACAGATGTTGTCAAATCCCATATAGTCATGCTTTTTTATCTTTTCAATCATGTTTGCTATGCCAACCCCACCTGTTTGAAAGAAAGGAAAATCCATAATTGGGAAAACATAAAACAAGTAGCAGAACACAATACTGACAGAAGTTAACGTTTATTATGAAAGAAAGAGTGATTGTTAGTGACACATACCTAATGATACAGCACTCACAAATATTGTAAACGCTAGAATAAAGACAATAAGAGAAGCTCTCCCGAGTAGAGTAACCAGCTTTCTTACAACATGTTGACCCACAAAAGCAGCAACAGTTGTCACAGCAACAAAGTATAGAGCTGCAGATAAGAAAACAAGGGAAGATTCAAGCAGTTGTAGCTAAAGAAGAAAATGTTTGATATGCTGAACTTCATACCATAAGGAACTGGGAAACGTTTCAGAAGGTAGTACTCAACCACAGACATTGATGCAGAGAATGTCATGGCAAAGGTTGCTGTGGCACTTGACACCTAAATAGACAAATTGTTAGGACATTTTTTATCATTGTTTACTTTAATCCTTGCACGCTTCATGGGATGAAAATTGAAAGAATGCACCTGTGGAGGGATTCCTAGCTCCAGAAAAAGTGGTGTTAAAATGAATCCTCCACCAAGACCAAGCAAACCACCGACTACACCTGCTAACAAACCACTGGCACAATAGAGAACCAGCTTGTGTACTTGCCACTTTGTGCCTTCCTCGCTTATGGATGCAACTTTCCTCTTTCCTTTGTACAAATAAATAGCTTCATACAGAGAAAATCCAACAGCCACTGGGATCTGCAGAAATTGGCAAAACTGCAATAGATTAGCAGGAAATGATACCTGAAATTGTAACAGCAATGACAAGAAGATAATTGCAGACATCTATTATCTTGTAATATGAAATGGTACCTGCAATAGATTCAACACCCAATAGGCTACTGTACAAGTCGTCGTATAATTCTAAATCCAGCAATGGAAGGTTTCTAGTCAGTGCGTCAACCGTAAATCACTGGCAAATCAGAAATTTATTAATGAACAAAATAATAAAACCTTAACAATCTCCAATATGAGGATTATGAACCAGACAGTGAAGAGCAGCCCAAGTTCTTTCCAGTAAACATTTTCAACCATAGAGACCTGGAAATTTTACGGAAGTCAGCTATGAATGAAAAAATTACTCCTTTAGATGCATGGTTATTTCCACCTCTTTCTTGCGCTCCGGCATTGCCGTCTGTTTGTTAGTACTAGGACCTCCGGGAATAGGTTCGTATTCAAGTTCCTCAGTACCATCATCTGATGAAATTAGCAAATTTAGCCTGGAAAAAGCCATGTACAATCTCCAAGTTCCCAGAAAAATACATGAAAGAGCAGTTTAATCATCACCAACTAACCATTTGATCGCAAACGTCTAGTAGCTTCCTGAAAAGTCACAATTATAAGGTTGGTATTTCCCGGAACTGACCATAATCAGAATATAAGTACATGTTTAACAGAAACTATGTTTTATAAGCAACCTGTTTAACTATTGTCTCCTTAGACCATGTTTCTACACCTTTGAAGAAGGCTTTAGTGGACATTCCTGCAAATGATTCAGGGGTGATGCCAAGCTAATAAAAATACTTGCAATCAAAAGAGCCATTACCTAAGAAGAGAACAATCAACGAAACTGTGATCATCCAGTCTGCAAAAATCAGATTGAAAGCAACTCCAATGCTAATTCCCAGTACCAACATCGGCTGAATCAATAGCGCCAAGTTGTAGTCGATAATGGGCAATTCAAGTGTGGGATGTCTGAGCTTTAAGTTGTAATAAACTGTAGCACCTGCTGCACCAGTAATCATGCCTAAGCAAAAAACCAGAAGCAAGGAAATAGAATTAGTAATGCTTTTATGGAACTCTAATGCAATTTCCAGAGAACAGTAACCATGTCACTGCTAAAAAAAATCACCAAATCGGAGTTCTTTATGAGCCTGTCTAACCAGTTGTTATAGTTAATTTCTGTTGTTCAATATCAATCAAACACAAACCATAATGAAACAGAAAAAAACCAGAAAAGTTCTCTCACATTTTGATATGGCAATTGAAGATTTAGCATCAAACCCGATAATTAATGTAAGCATAGGAACATAAATGCCACCCCCACCAACACCTCCCACACTTCCAAATGCTGATCCAAAGAAGCCAATTATGGTCCCTAACACTATTTGCCAGCCAAATTTCATGTCCTGTAAAAGAAGATCGAACCGATCATCATATACCATGGCTTCTTTTCACAATCGTAGCAACATGTAAACAGAGTCAATTTATGACCCCAGAAATGTATAGGTCCACTTAATGAAAGCTAGTGACTTTTGAATCTCCATTCTTTTCCTAGAATTTTTCTAGGAAACCAAACAGAAAACAATCAATTAATGAACAAAATGAACAGAACTTTTATGCAAACACGAAGAAAAATAAATACTACCGTCGACTTACCGGCCAAACATGTGTATAGCTCGATACACCTCTTTGCCATAAGAAACTCTGTGCTTTTATCAGATAACCGTAACAAAATGCGAAGCCTTCTTGTTTCAATCTTCTTTCTGTTCCAACAACCATTGAAGCTACACCAATACAACTAATCAAAACTGCCCACATCTTCAAACTTATAGCGCACCATTTTGATCCCTCTCCAGCCATGAAGTTGGATACCTTTCGCTCTATTTCTCAAAATGAAGAAACTTTCTCGAATTTTTCAATCCCAGAAATAATTTACCAAAGAGACAAGCTAACATAAAACTCAAACACGAACCAAACCATGCTGCTCTGATAAGAACTTCTGCAAATGGATGTCAGTGGAAGAGGAAATAGAGAAATAGAAAAATGAACCCAGGTAAAGAATGCTAGTATTTAGAATTTTATTGATAAAGGAAATGGGTATCGATGAATACAAGCCACATTTGAGACCTGACCAACTCTCCCACTCTCACAACCTGATAGATTTTTCCGCACCCCTTCTTACCTCACACATACCCCTATTATACCCAACAATCCTGACAGAGATTTATACCTAACATTCCTGACAGAGTACTAGCATTCTAACAGAAAAACAAAGCCTTTAGCCTGCAAAAATGACAGCTGTGCTAGCTGTTGGTTCTTTCTTCTTTCTCCTTTCATATCGTATACGAATGGGAGGCTTAAGATGCTCCTAATCCACTTTCGAGTACAAGTTAAACTCAAAAGATGGGTTTGTTGATCAACTCCTCAAGTATATGACGCAGTCGCTTCCTACCGAATCAGAAAGTTTCGAAGCTTAACGTATCAATATATTAACATGAAACAAAACCAAATGAAAAGCTCAACGCTTGACCTGAGTTTAAACATACTACTCACGTAGCAGTTGCCAAATCTCGTTGCCTGTCACTAACCAGTAACTTGGCATTCACAAAGATGAAATCTTTATAGTCAAAATCACCTTAGTATTCACAAAGATGAAATCTTTATAGTCAAATCACCTTTCTGCTTAGAAACTTACCTCTCTCTCTATATCTCTCCGTGCATTAAATTGAAATCGTAGCCAATTATAGAGATCTCTGCACATGTTCTTTGTCTGTTCTTGAGTTTAAAGACTTTGATTCATTATTTTCTCAATAGTCCTTTACTTTTGCAATGCAAGATCCTTTTGCTTCCCCATCTCTTGTGATGCTGTGAATGGCATCATTGTATAGTTAAATTAATCCAAGGATATGATAACTTTTGGGTTTGCTGAATTTTTATTGTAATGTCAAAAATGACTTTTTGTGCTTGGCTCAATCTAATCCAAAAGGATTGGACTTGATTTAATTATGAGTAGAATGTCAATATAAAATTTAAAAATTTTAACGAAACTTTAAAAAAATTAAAACTCAAATTAAATTTGAGTTTGTTTAAAATTTTTAAAATTGATTAAGAAATTTAACTCCTGCCTTTTATGAATTTTATAACATACTTGGCTTAATTCAAAATCCGACCGAGCCTGATACTTTTCTCAGAATTTGATTAGGTCTAAAATTTTCGGCTTTGATCAGATTTGTATAATTTAAAATTAGATCAAATTCGATAAAACACGAGTCATGTCTAATTAAATATGTTTTATTTTTACCAATAAAAGTAACTTCTATTTATTTAAAATTTTAACTGGAGTTCACAAAAGTCAAAACTGATCTAAAAATTAATTAATTCAAACTAGACCGGTTGGCATCAATTTCGGATTAGATCGAACTAGTCCAAACTGAGTTGGGCTAAAGTTGTCATTCCTAGCCTAAACCATTGGTTTGCTTTAATTTTCAAAAGAGATCATACGGAGCAATGTAAGAATTAGGGTTACCTTTAACATATTACTATTAGCTATTACAAAACTTTGTCATTTATATTTAATATATGCTATGATATTACATTCTTTTAAATTCATAAACAAACAAAAAATTAAAACAAAACATATTACGTAATAATTAAATAATATCATAGAATAAGCAATAACTTTAAAAATATAAATCAAATCAAATCAAACAATTTAATATAATTAATCCCAAGAATTAGTCACTTAATATTTGAAAGATGACGTTAAGTTTTAAAAAGGTGATAATTCGTTTTTTTAATAATTGACAAAAAATACAAAGAAAAGTTGAAATAATCAAAATATGATTAACTATTGAAATGATTTTTTTAGAAAGATAAGATAGTACGTTAAATTAATTAATTTGTAAAATGCATTATTTTTCCTAAAAATTATAATATAAATATAGTTTTAAATAAGACATACATTTTTTTACAACTTAAAGTTGACAATTCAGCCTGACTTAACCAGACCACAGGCTGAGTTACAAGTTGGTATTGCTTGGTTGGATCAGGCCACGGGCCAAGCTCAAGTCATGATCATTCTAGCCCGGCCTAGCTTGTGACCCAATAGAAAGTGACAAAATGTCTTTTTTTATTTTTTTTAAGTGATAAATCAAGTTGGGTTGGGCTCCATTAGAGTAGAAAGATCTCTAAATTAATGAAGCAGTGGATCAAACTGAGATTGGATAGTTTTCAGACATTGTAGTTCAGGTGGTCTTGTCTCCTTCTAAATGTCTTATAGCTTGTTCTGTATACGTTGTGTTGAATCTAAGTTGATTTTCACAAGTTAGTTTGAACTATGAAGAGGTTGTCCTTCAGGAACTGTGAATACTGCTCTAATTCATCAAGTTGTAGCTGTTGAATCTGCAGCACAATTTCTTAACCTACAGTTGACAGACTAAATCCGATTTTACACAACTCAAACTCTAACTAAGGTCAAAAAAATTGAACTCGAACTGAATTTCAGACATAAGGGTCTTAATTCTGACTGAATATGTTCATATGTATAACTTCAGACCAAATTTGAGCTGAAAAAAATCTAAAACTCAATCCAGCATATGTGCCTAAACTTTTCAGATATGCCCAAGATCCGAACAAGTTCAAACTCGTACCTGCTTCTCCGAAACCAATGTTAAGATCGGGTGGCGACTTCTTGTCATCCCTAATTTTACGGTCAAATTGGTCTAGGCTTTTCTTATGTTGTGCACTGTTGTTGGTATGAGAGACCTCTAGCTTTCTGTTATTATAGTTTCAGTTATGTCAGCTTCAGGACTCCATTTCTTACCTAAGAACATGGAAGCTGCACTAAAGACACCATTCCTGCAGGGTTTTCTACGTGAAGAACCACAATATAACAAACAAACTTCCCTTAGCGCGTATTTTAGTAGTAGTAGAAACCAGCATTTTGCCTCATAACTTGATGTGAAATGTATACATAGGAAATATCTATACTCTGCCCCAGCAGTTGCATCCACGAGCTTGTTAGATGTAAAGACTTCCAAAAACTGTTATGAACAAAGGCTCTCAAATCCCATGTACTCCTTCCTCTCAATCTTCTTGATCATATGGTCTATTCCAATCCCACCTGTTTGAAAACCAGTAAACCCTTTATAGCTGTGAGAATCAACATATGAAGTTTTCTATTATTAATGAGAAACGCAAATTTGGAGGGAAAAAAATGGTGAAATTGTCAGATACCTAGTAGTAATGTACTCGCAAAGATTGTAAAGGCAAGAACAAAGATGATTATAGATGCTCTTCCCAATAAACTGATCAGCTTTTTTACCACATGTTGCCCAACAAAAGCAGCAACAATAGCTACAGCAAAGAAGTAGAGTGCTGCAGTAAATTTGAGAAATACTCGGCATAAGGGGGAATTCACTTTCTTGTTCTCACTCAAATGTTATGAATAAACACAAACTTAGGGAAAAAAAAGTTTACCATAAGGAACTGGGAAACGTTTCAAAAGGTAGTATTCTATTGCCGACATTGATGCAGAAAATGTCATGGCAAATGTAGCTGTGGCACTTGACACCTGAAGTTTCAGATACGTTATTCCAAGAGCAAATTTTAATTCTTAGGTTCGGATACCAGTGAGAAATTGAAATCTTGCCTGTGGTGGGATGCCCATCTCCAGAAAAAGGGGACCCAAAATGAAGCCTCCACCAATACCAAGCATCCCACCAATTATACCAGCCAACAGACCAAGTGCAGAATAAAGAACAAGTTGGTATATTCTCCAATAGGTGATTGTTTCTCCTTTTGATGCTATCTTTCTCTGCCCTTTGTACAGCCCAACTGCCTCATAGGATGTTACCCCAACAGCTACTGGAATCTGAGGGGAAAGACAAAAATAATAAAAATGGTACTATAAATTTCTTGAAGAACAAGAATGATGAGAATCTCTTTTTTTACTAATTGATGTACCTGCATTGTGTTTAACACCCAATATGCAACTGAACAGGTTTTAACGTAATTCTGTGACAATGGAATAGGCTCTTCATTAGCCTTGATTGGAATACAGAAACCAAAAAGAGGGTCTAGCAATACGAACCTTTCCAATCTGCAATCCAAGAATGATCAACCAGACAGCCACTAGAAGTCCAAGTTCTTTCCAGTACACATTCTCAATGATAGAGACCTAAGAAAATAGCAGAACAAAGTTTTAAGAAATCGGAGATCAAGGAAAGACCAGTTGTGTACTTACTTCTCCCCTTTTCAAGGCTTCTGTTTGAGTTTCACTAATGGGGTTTTCAAGAGGAGGCCTGGCCTCCAGTTGTCCATTGTTATCATCTGATTAAGAGAGACTACTTTGTATCAATTATATAAAGAGAAGTATGTATATATATATGCACTTGATTGGAAAAAAATAACCTTTAGATTCTAACTGTTTAGAGGCCTCCTGAAAATTCAGAATAAGAAGTCAAGAAGCAACCAAAGAAATTTAAGTTGGCACCAATACCAAAAAGTTGTGCTTAAGGATTAGCA